>OY855915.1:2974494-3039494 GCA_963693305.1 Meandrina meandrites
CTCTGGTTTCGAAAAACTTGCAGGGTTGGAGTTGCACATCGAACCTTCGAGAAGTTTCCAAAACGAGGAAGGAAAAACCATCGTGTGGAACCCCATCCAAGTGGTATCCGCGCCAGACAGCGGAAGACTTGCATTCTTGCAGGATCTAGGATCCAAATGCGAGGAGTACGAAACCCTTCGTGCGGATTTGGCCAAAAACTGTCTACAGAAAATTTGCGCACCGACAAACAAAACGACGAAAAAACAACAGGCTTGCCGGAAGGGGAGTACATATGCAAACGTTTTGCTACTACAAAATTTCAAAATGCCCCGCGGACCATTCTGTTCTTGCTCCCGCTCGGAAAAGATGGGGAACAGGCAACAGACGAAGAAACTCCAACACATGGAGTCTTTCTGGAAAAAGAGATAGCGGCGATGGGCAGCATCGAAGCGCTAGAAAAAAGAAAAACCCCATTGCGTTGCTTGCTTGGCCAGGAGAAGACAACACCGAGCAAGAGAAAGTGCCGCAGAGTTGCCCTAGCGTAGCCTTCTACACGGGAACAATAGTTCCACCTTCGAAGCAGAAAACAAAGTCTCCATCGCAAGCAACAACAAAGAGTTCTCCAAGATTCCAGTCCAACCATTTTTTCGCTGTCTCCGAGTCGATATGGCCTACAATGTGTGCCGATTTGTTTTCCAACGAAGAGACAAACTCGCAAAGAGCGGACCAATCCTTCCAGCAAACCTTTTCTTCTAGCTGCTGGTATTTTTTCTCGCATGCACGGAATTGTTCGAATCGGAAACGTGGAAGCTGTCCTTCTTTTCGCACAAGTTCCATTGGGTATATACTTGTGTTGCTTCTCTCCAAGCGTGCGACACTTTCTATTCTATTTCAGTGCACGAACTCCTTTGTACACAGCCAACGGCTCTTTTTTTGGTGGAAGGTACTTTTCTGGTGGTGTGTCCAACTGCTCCTTTTCGGGTGGCGTGTCGCTCTGTGCAGCCTTCCACTCTTCCAGTTTTCGAGATCCACATGTCCACAGACGAAGGGCAACACCACCAAGCCCCAAAACAATTCCAACCGCTTCCACAACACCACAAGCAGCAGATATTGTCGCATTGGCTGCACCAACAATTCTATCGGTTTTTTCGCGCACAGCGTTGCTATTTTTCTCTATGCTCTGCAGGAGTCCATCTTTCGTTTCTTCCACTCCCACTTCCAACCCATGCAAATCTACACCGACGTCTTCCACATCTTCGAAATGGCTATCTTGGAACCCCAACAAAAGATCCATATTTTTTTGCAAGTTGTGCACATTGTCCAAGATCTGGTACAAAAGCTCGCTAGTTTGCTCTGTTTTTGTTGCGGCAGCTTGTTTCGGCTCGACAGCTTTTTTCGGCTTGTTTTGCTCTGTTTTTGTTTCGGCAGCTTGTTTCGGTTCGACAGCCTGTTTCGGCTCGATAGCACCGGCTTCTCTCCAAATTCTGTATAGCCTTGTTGTGCCAATCCCGAAGCGCTTCCGGATCGAGCCGGGCGACTCCTTTTCTCGCGCGTCCACAATTTCTCGAATTCCCCTTCTAGTATGCAAATACTGTGCAATGCTAAGAAAATACTGTGCAAGTACTGTGCAATGCTAAGAAAAAATCGGGGGAATTGCTGTACAAACCCAGTGCACAAACAAGACACCATTTGGAATTCTGCACACACTAGTATATTCGCAAACATGCCTTCTACCAAAAAGCTTTCTACCGAAGAAATTCGAGAAATTGTGGACGCGCGAGAAAAGGAGTCGCCCGGCTCGATCCGGAAGCGCTTCGGGATTGGCACAACAAGGCTATACAGAATTTGGAGAGAAGCCGGTGCTATCGAGCCGAAACAGGCTGTCGAACCGAAACAAGCTGCCGAAACAAAAACAGAGCAAAACAAGCCGAAAAAAGCTGTCGAGCCGAAACAAGCTGCCGCAACAAAAACAGAGCAAACTAGCGAGCTTTTGTACCAGATCTTGGACAATGTGCACGACTTGCAAAAAAATATGGATCTTTTGTTGGGGTTCCAAGAAAGCCATTTCGAAGATGTGGAAGACATCGGTGTAGATTTGCATGGGTTGGAAGTGGGAGTGGAAGAAACGAAAGATGGAATCCTGCAGAGCATAGAGAAAAATAGCAACGCTGTGCGCGAAAAAACCGATAGAATTGTTGGTGCAGCCAATGCGACAATATCTGCTGCTTGTGGTGTTGTGGAAGCGGTTGGAATTGTTTTGGGGCTTAGTGGTGTTGCCCTTCTTCTGTGGACATGTGGATCTCGAAAACTGGAAGAGTGGAAGGCTGCACAGAGCGACACGCCACCCGAAAAGGAGCAGTTGGACACACCACCAGAAAAGTACCTTCCACCAAAAAAAGAGCCGTTGGCTGTGCACAAAGGAGTTCGTGCACTGGAATAGACTAGAAAGTGTCGCACGCTTGGAGAGAAGCAACACAAGTATATACCCAATGGAACTTGTGCGAAAAGAAGGACAGCTTCCACGTTTCCGATTCGAACAATTCCGTGCATGCGAGAAAAAATACCAGCAGCTAGAAGAAAAGGTTTGCTGGAAGGATTGGTCCGCTCTTGTAGTAGTAGTAGTAGTAGTAGTAGTAGTAGTAGTAGTAGTAGTAGTAGTAGTAGTAGTAGTAGTAGTAGTAGTAGTAGTAGTAGTAGTAGTAGTAGTAGTAGTAGTAGTAGTAGTAGTAGTAGTAGTAGTAGTAGTAGTAGTAGTAGTAGTAGTAGTAGTAGTAGTAGTAGTAGTAGTAGTAGTAGTAGTAGTAGTAGTAGTAGTAGTAGTAGTAGTAGTAGTAGTAGTAGTAGTAGTAGTAGTAGTAGTAGTAGTAGTAGTAGTAGTAGTAGTAGTAGTAGTAGTAGTAGTAGTAGTAGTAGTAGTAGTAGTAGTAGTAGTAGTAGTAGTAGTAGTAGTAGTAGTAGTAGTAGTAGTAGTAGTAGTAGTAGTAGTAGTAGTAGTAGTAGTAGTAGTAGTAGTAGTAGTAGTAGTAGTAGTAGTAGTAGTAGTAGTAGTAGTAGTAGTAGTAGTAGTAGTAGTAGTAGTAGTAGTAGTAGTAGTAGTAGTAGTAGTAGTAGTAGTAGTAGTAGTAGTAGTAGTAGTAGTAGTAGTAGTAGTAGTAGTAGTAGTAGTAGTAGTAGTAGTAGTAGTAGTAGTAGTAGTAGTAGTAGTAGTAGTAGTAGTAGTAGTAGTAGTAGTAGTAGTAGTAGTAGTAGTAGTAGTAGTAGTAGTAGTAGTAGTAGTAGTAGTAGTAGTAGTAGTAGTAGTAGTAGTAGTAGTAGTAGTAGTAGTAGTAGTAGTAGTAGTAGTAGTAGTAGTAGTAGTAGTAGTAGTAGTAGTAGTAGTAGTAGTAGTAGTAGTAGTAGTAGTAGTAGTAGTAGTAGTAGTAGTAGTAGTAGTAGTAGTAGTAGTAGTAGTAGTAGTAGTAGTAGTAGTAGTAGTAGTAGTAGTAGTAGTAGTAGTAGTAGTAGTAGTAGTAGTAGTAGTAGTAGTAGTAGTAGTAGTAGTAGTAGTAGTAGTAGTAGTAGTAGTAGTAGTAGTAGTAGTAGTAGTAGTAGTAGTAGTAGTAGTAGTAGTAGTAGTAGTAGTAGTAGTAGTAGTAGTAGTAGTAGTAGTAGTAGTAGTAGTAGTAGTAGTAGTAGTAGTAGTAGTAGTAGTAGTAGTAGTAGTAGTAGTAGTAGTAGTAGTAGTAGTAGTAGTAGTAGTAGTAGTAGTAGTAGTAGTAGTAGTAGTAGTAGTAGTAGTAGTAGTAGTAGTAGTAGTAGTAGTAGTAGTAGTAGTAGTAGTAGTAGTAGTAGTAGTAGTAGTAGTAGTAGTAGTAGTAGTAGTAGTAGTAGTAGTAGTAGTAGTAGTAGTAGTAGTAGTAGTAGTAGTAGTAGTAGTAGTAGTAGTAGTAGTAGTAGTAGTAGTAGTAGTAGTAGTAGTAGTAGTAGTAGTAGTAGTAGTAGTAGTAGTAGTAGTAGTAGTAGTAGTAGTAGTAGTAGTAGTAGTAGTAGTAGTAGTAGTAGTAGTAGTAGTAGTAGTAGTAGTAGTAGTAGTAGTAGTAGTAAAACTTTATTTATGCAGGGTGGCCCATTCAGCACAGTGGCTGGTATCCAGAGGGGCCCTGCTAAATACAATTTCTAAAAATATAAAATGTCTAAGAGTTAAAAAAAACTAATGTCTAAGTGGTTAAAATAGTTATATAAAAAGAGTTAAAAAAAATTGGAACGAGATACAAGCATGAACTGGTAGGGAAAAAAATAGATATCATAAAT
Source organism: Meandrina meandrites (assembly GCA_963693305.1). Classification (NCBI taxonomy): domain Eukaryota; kingdom Metazoa; phylum Cnidaria; class Anthozoa; order Scleractinia; family Meandrinidae; genus Meandrina; species Meandrina meandrites. Next base: position 2,978,765 of record OY855915.1, read on the forward strand.
TAGGTGCTATAAATAAAATGGGCTTTGACAAGATTTTTAAAAGAGGAGAGTGATACAGCTTGTTGGATTTTACAAGCTAGTGAATTAAAAAGGGCTGTGCCAGAAAATCTAAAAGTACGTTTGCCAAGACTAAGTTTGGGTTTTGGTAGATGGAGGTCAGCCTTCCTTCGAGTGTTGTAACCATGTACATTGTAGTTCCTAATGAAATAGTTACTTAAATACTGAGGAACTAAGTTATGCAAACATTTAAAAACTAAAACACATTTGTGTATTTTACGGTTTGTTTCTAAGTCAGTCCACCCTAAAACATTAAAAGTATCTCTAGATGGAATTTGCATAGTTTGCAGAGTTTGTCTCTTTGTTGGAAAACAAATCGGCACACATTGTAGGCCATATCGACTCGGAGACAGCGAAAAAATGGTTGGACTGGAATCTTGGAGAACTCTTTGTTGTTGCTTGCGATGGAGACTTTGTTTTCTGCTTCGAAGGTGGAACTATTGTTCCCGTGTAGAAGGCTACGCTAGGGCAACTCTGCGGCACTTTCTCTTGCTCGGTGTTGTCTTCTCCTGGCCAAGCAAGCAACGCAATGGGGTTTTTCTTTTCTCTAGCGCTTCGATGCTGCCCATCGCCGCTATCTCTTTTTCCAGAAAGACTCCATGTGTTGGAGTTTCTTCGTCTGTTGCCTGTTCCCCATCTTTTCCGAGCGGGAGCAAGAACAGAATGGTCCGCGGGGCATTTTGAAATTTTGTAGTAGCAAAACGTTTGCATATGTACTCCCCTTCCGGCAAGTCTGTTGTTTTTTTCGTCGTTTTGTTTGTCGGTGCGCAAATTTTCTGTAGACAGTTTTTGGCCAAATCCGCACGAAGGGTTTCGTACTCCTCGCATTTGGATCCTAGATCCTGCAAGAATGCAAGTCTTCCACTGTCTGGCGCGGATACCACTTGGATGGGGTTCCACACGATGGTTTTTCCTTCCTCGTTTTGGAAATTTTTTGCAAACCTTTTGTCACCCAAACAGCAACTGCTGCTTCTTTTCCATGCCGCAATACAACACGGAATTTGCCTTCTTTGCCTCGAAAACCAAGGACATCCCATTCTGTTTGCTGGCAATTCCGCAACTTTTTGTGTCCCCCCAGAGAGAGTGCCAACCACTGTTGCACGAATCTCCCTGCTTTTTGCTTCGACTTTTTTCCTCGTCTCGGCGTACTTTTGCAGGTTGGCAATTTCTGTTTCTCGAGCCTTTGCCACTTCCACCTCTTTTTTTCGCTGTTTTTCTTCTCTTTGCCAATTCTCTCGTTTCCACTCCTCGACTGTGCTGGCGTACTGAAGCTCTGCAAAAACTTTTTCTCTGTTTCTTGTCGAAAGTGCGGATATTTTGCGCTGTTCTGCGATTTCTTGTATTTCTTGGAGCTTGTATTTCGAAGAATCGTTGCCGACTGCATGGCATTTTTTGTCCCGCCATTCCCACACAATTTTGTCTGTTGGCGGTAGAAGCGTCGACAGGTGGCCCCCGTTTGGGTGGAGCTGTGTTGGTTTTTTGGACGCGGCGAGTATTGTGCGAGCGTTTTCGTCTTTCGTGTAGCAATGGAGCGGGCCTAGCTCCACTCCTTCTTCGTCTGCGGATAGGATGTCTACCCGAAAAATTGGACAATTCCGAAAGCCAAAGTCCCCCGCTGCCCACAAGATAGCTTTTTCCCACTTTGCTTCGTCTCGCACTTTCGCCGCTGTGGGGTGTACGTGGATCCCCGAAATTCTTCCTGTCCCTGTATGTGCGCACCAGGCAACAAAAATGTGTCCTTGCGGTCTGTCTGCGAGAACCAGACACCGATCCAGGCTTTCGGCGAGGTTTTGCCACTGTTTGCTGGGGGGTTGGACCACGAAGAGGCCGTACTCCTCGTCTTCGTTGGAAACTTGCTCCAAGACTTTCTCGATGCAGTCTGTGGCTTTCTTGCTTGAAAGTTCGTTTTGTGGGCATGTGTACAGAGAGACTTCGATGCGTGTGCACCCTCGGGCTTGCACGTCTGGGTGTAGGAAGGTTTGGCGGAGGTGTGGGTTGGGGCAGTCGGCGTAGTCTGCCAGATGGCCGCCAACAGGTTCGCGGATTTCTCCTGCCTCGAAATTCGATACGACTTTGTTGTATATTTTTGTGCGTGCTGTACGCCCTTCTGCGGTGGTGGATATCCAGGTGCAGACGTGCTCCCCGACGGTGTTTGTGTTTTCTAGAATTGTCGGCTCTTTTTCGTTGTTTGTTTGTTTTTACTTGTCTATTAATTCACAAAGATTTTTTTCTTGGGTATGCGCATGAATGGTATCTTTTACTCGCTGCATGAAATCTTTTTGTGATTGTGATTGAATGTAGTCGAAGATGAAGGCATTGCATTGTAAATCAAATTGTAAAGAATCTGTGAAAGAATCTTGTGAAAGACTTTTGGATGACCTTTACCATTCAGTTCATCTACGTTCAACTCCCGCCTTGGAGACACCTCAATGTTACGGGCACGCCACTATGGACTTTCTCTATTGCCGAATAAAAATTGTGGTCCAGAAGTCCAGAAGGTGTCCGCTATATAGATCGTTTTCACTGTCACGCAATAAAAATATAACTTGAAGAACCATTCATTGAATGAGGTCACAAAAAATAGGATATTATAGGCAATAAGTAAATAAATAATTTCTCCAAGTTTTAAGTCTGTGCGCAATCCCAAACTTCAGATATTCGTCGAAATGTTTTGCACAAATTTACAGAGCCCAGTATGGATCCGCCATATTGGTGCACCAAAGATGTGCACCAATATGGCGGCTGGAAAATACTGTAAACATCTGGAACTTACTTTGGTCATCTAGGCCACTGATTATCCGTACTGGAAAAGCAAACATTTACATACACACATTTCCTGCTACTTTAACCTCTCAAATGGCAGAAAGTCACAGGATAAAGGCATGTTTTTCGACAAACACGATCGTAACTGTATGTCACGCACCGCCACATCTCTGAAATTCAAAGTGCGCTGGTTTCCAAACGAAGGACGCTACTCAGCTGAAAAGTTGCAAACAGATATAATTTTAGTCCCTCTTATACCTGATGTGGATGCAAACTTTTGTGTCACTTTTGTTTTGGATTTTAGTACCCGATGACGTCACGTGAAAACGATCTATTGGGAGTTGACTGTTTTTAACACTGCATGTAAAAGCAGTGAGGTGACCCTTTCCCACTGATAAAAGGAGTCAGGGCTATTCCTCAAAATCCGCTCTCTTTCAAGCCATCATAGGATTTCCATGTAGTGATAGCTTTTGCTTGAGAAAACCTGTGTTAAATATAAAGGGGCTAGTAGGGGCTCCACATTTTATTACATCAGCTTTCAAATATTAAATAGATTTAGCCAAGCCTGAAAGCAGAGCTCCCTGTTATTTAGTTTGCCCTATATTTAAAACTGAACGTACTTACTTCAGGCTACAGTAAGCAAAAAATTAGGCCTTGAGCCAGCGATTAACTGGTCAGCAGTCAACTTCAAAAAAATATTTGACCTTGATGAGCTCTACACCTGAGCCTGTGATGCCATTCTGGTCAGCAGATACCTTGTTTTGAAAGCTGTTATTTGACCATAACAAGGATGTTTAATATCAAAGATGGTCACGTGACAACCAAACTCTTTCAGCTTGATGTGTTTACTAAAATTACTAACCCATGGCTCTGCTGGCATGGCATGAAATGATTATACATTATACATTATACATTACATCATTTCACTCCTTTCACTGGAAAATATGACCTCACAATTGACCTCGCTCCCAATGTGTGGCTTCATAGCTCAGTTTGTATAGCATCGCACCGGTATCGCGGAGGTCACGGGTTCGAATCCCGTTGAAGCCCTGATTTTGTTTTTATCAGGCTTCTTTATTCCAATTGCTTAAATTGGAAATTCACTGATCACATATCACCTTCATTGTTGATGTTAATAGAATATCAAACCTATTTAAAGACCCGGCTAAAAATAAGCCTACCCAGTGGGAAATTGGCCAACGTACCCAGTGATGTTTTCTTTTTTAAAAACAAAACCAGTGAGGATAAAGACTCCACTGGGTCTGTGTTACAGAGGGATGTTTTTATTAATTTAAATCCCCACCCAGAAACTATATTCATAAGTGTAAAAGATTTATATCAAAAGTTTAATACTTTTTGGGGCTGCTCCATATATATTTACTTATATGTTTTGGTTACCATTTGTGCATTTCAATAATAATAAACCGTAGAAGAAAGAGGATGGACCCATAGAGTGATGTTTTGAAAGAGATATTTAGTGAAAACAATATTTTCGTTTGTGTCTATACCAGCAGCTACATGTTTTCTGGCATCCTTGATTTAGAGTGCACTTTAAACATTGTTCTTCAAGTCACAAAACCAAGCATGATCTTGAATTTGAGAAAAAATGTAACACTGAAGATCAGTAACCACAGGCAAAAATACCAACTTGTTATAAATCACTCTTACCAGATGCTAAAATCTTTTAACAGACTACCGATATTTAAAGTTCAATGTGTCAACCCAGGGAACATTTTGCCAGAATTTTTTTTTTCCAGCCCACTGTACATACATAATGTTTTTGGGGACCATGGTGTTCTGAAGAAATTTTTTCTTGCACACATGCCCCTGCAGGATATATTTTTTAAAATCACCCAACCCCCCCCCCCCCCCCCCCCTCCGTCCTAGGCCCTTAGTAGAATTCTAACTCATTTTCCTTCAACTATTGATTCCCTATTGTATTTCAACGTATGAACTAGTATTAACATCACGCTGTAAATAAATTAACAAATATTGTAAATCGAACAGAGACTGGTTAAAAATCCCAACTAGAAGGAGGCAGACCAGTTGCCTTTTTGTGTATTTACAAAGCGCAGAGGAGTTGAATTCGGGCCACCAAACACAAATCCATCTAGTGACAGCGAGGATAATTTAAACCCAGAGTTTAAGTCCAGTGCCCTAACCAACGCTCGATTTCGTTTGGAAATCAACCTCACATAAATACCTGTATACAATTTCCTAGTTTAATTTCTTTCGATGATAACCGATTTCCTTCGATGTCGGTAGTGTATTTAGGTAAATTTAGGGCTAAGATCACCGCGTTTTGCCTGCAACAACATTACGTGACGCACTAATTAAAATAATGTTCTGCACTGTCCTTACTATCTTTAACCTCAATCCATTTCCCTTGATCTTGATCTTCCCACTTTCTCGAGCTATTTTTCGCTTCTCTTGAGAGTTAGAGATAGCGGCGTTTAACTGTAATAGCAACTTACAGGAAAGTTCGGTTGCATTCGCTTGGGAACGACAAAGCGATCGCACCGTGTCACGCGATTTGCAGGCGTATAATTTGACAGGGAATACAAATTTCAAACGTTTTAGTAAAATACGCCTCTGAATCGATGCTCTTTCACAAAACTGATAACGAATGAATCACTAAGTAAAATTGTACACACTAGCTGAAGTAGGTATAAACTATTCAACGATTGCCTCCCGAATTTGTTCAAGGTTGTAATTCAATATGCGAATGTAACCAAGGTTTTATAGCATTCGAATGAATTCGCTCACAAATTCACAAACCAGCAGATATTGGAACACTATAATAGAAATGCGAAATAATGGTAAATAGAACAAAAGAATTTATATATCAAAGTTTCTCACCTCAATCCATCTGTCTTCAGAGCTTGCGATTTATATCTTCTCTCGAGAGACTGTACAGCGAAAAGCGGAAGTGATGTGGGTTTGTGAAGGTTCACGGGAAATGAGTCACACTGCACACAAACAACCTCGTTCCCGGGCAGCCTCCTCCCCAGTCGTCCCCGGCGAGTTTGGGATGGGACATTCAAACCGGAGTACAAACAAGTACGACTTCTTTCAGTTGAAAAGGGGACTAGTGGTAGGAGATTGGTGTGAAATGCGAGTAATCGAAAGCATAAGCACCAGGTTTGAAAAGTCGTACTCAATCTTGTCTCGTACTCCGATCTGAATTAGGGACTTTAAGATACACTATGGCGAGGTGCTACTACGGCTGCAGGAAGTAAAATCTTACACAAGATAAGACACTGCACATGCCAGTCGGTCGAGTCCGGCGTGAAATCTGACTACCTGAGCTAGGAGGTTTTACCGTAGTGGCTAGTACGTGGGTTTAATTCGCTGCTCTGTCCTTTTTCTACGAATTTCTCAGCAGTTTCAGAGTTCCAACGCAAAATGTATCCTTTGAAGTCAACTTCAGTCGAATATTTGTTGAGTTTGTCGCTCATACGCTTGTAAATTTTCAATTGAATTCGTTTGATGAAAGTGTCGGCATGGCGAAGATAACCATTCTTGTTCAGCGCGAGTTGTTTAAAGTTAAAAGCTTGCTTTGAGAGTTCAGGGAAGATGCACCTTATCTGGATAAGTATCCGATAATATTTTGCTTCTGTGAGTGCTGGTATCTTTCAGCTTTTAACTCGATATTCTTTGAGATATTCGGCGCCTCTTTCAAACATTTCATTGATCAAATTCAGAAATTGTTATCGTTTTAGAAACTGTATAGCATAAGCTTTCGTTCAGAACTAATCTGTTGGACCTACCAAAGCAAACAATGGCCGTTTTTATACTAGAGACGCGTTACCCGTCTGGACGAGCATCAGCAAACATTTTGTAATTTGTCCGGTTATCCGTCTCTAGTATAAAAGAGACCTTACGCAACAGGACGGCGACGCCGAGGACAACGCCTGGTGAAAAATGAATTTATATTTTACTCTAGAATCTCGCGATTATTCAGATGCATTCAGCGTATCTGTCGGTTTAAGAACTGGCTCAAGCTAAATGTGTAAAGAGAGCGTTCTACTCCAAAAAGAAAACTTAAAAATTTGCCGTCGTGGTTCACGTTGTCCAGAATAGGCAGAATTGGGACATTTTACGTTGTTGATTTGCAGAGAACGGCTAGGAAATGTACCAAGACTTCAAACGCACGTGCAGAGCTATTGTTCTGGTCATTAAGCCTTTTGTTTGGTGACGTTCTCGTTGCCGTTGCCGTCGTAGTTTGCGTAAGCTCCCTAAAGACGGGCACAAGACGCGTTACCCGTCTAGATGAGCTACTTTTCGAAATTCGTCGTTCAAGACGCGTTTCGAAAAGTAGCTCGTCTAGACGGGTAACGCGTCTTCTGCCCGTCTTTGTACTAGAGACGGATAACCGGACGAATTACAAAATGTTTGCCGAAGCTCGTGTAATTCGTCTGGTTATCCGTCTCTAGTATAAAGACGGGCACAAGACGCGTTACCCGTCTAGATGAGCTACTTTTCGAAATCAGTCGTTCAAGACGCGTTTCGAAAAGTAGCTTGTGTAGACGGGTAACGTGTCTTGTGCCCGTCTTTATACTAGAGACGGACAACCGGACGATTTGCAAAATGTTTGCCGAAGCTCGTCCAGGCGGGTAACGCGTCTCTAGTATAAAAACGGCCAATAACAATCTTTCTTTAAGTGAAGCCATTCGGCTGTAAGAAACTAAATAAAAGTGACCTTCCATTCCTTAGACTGTGCTTCTTTGTAGTTTGTTTTACTTCTTACACTAAATTTGGCAGACTGCCGAGACGTACTCTCCCCCAGACCTTTCCGGTCATGGTAGCCGTAGTAGCGCCTCGCCGTAGTGTATCTTAAAGTCCTTATTGTCTGTCTGAGACGGATAAACTGGGCCATAGTGCGTTGAGTTATTTTGAAGCGCCTGCAATACTAAAATAAGCAAATATTGGCCGTTTTTATACTAGAGACGCGTTACCCGTCTGGACGAGCTTCGGCAAAAATTTTGTAATTCGTCCGGTTATCCGTCTCTAGTATAAAGACGGGCACAAGACGCGTTACCCGTCCAGATGAGCTACTTTTCGAAATCCGTCGTTCAAGACGCGTTTCGAAAAGTAGCTCGTCTAGACGGGTAACGCGTCTTATGCCCGTCTTTATACTAGAGACGGATAACCGGACGAATTACAAAATTTTTGCCGAAGCTCGTCCAGACGGGTAACGCGTCTCTAGTATAAAAACGGCCATTGAATGCTTCATAGACTTTTCACCTTTAATGATTACATTTAGAATGCATATAAACTGAAAATAACTAGTGACAAACCCTTAATATTTCGCACACTCAATAGAGCGTTTTAACGGTGTCATATTGATGTTTACAAGCAATTAGTAGGAAAATCTAAATGTTTGCGTAACAAAATAACTCATTTCTCATAGGAGCAAAACACTGTGCAATGGCGGCTGTGACGTCATGTCAAAACACCCAATCAAATTACGTTTTAACTGAAAGACACGTTTCCGTGAAACATATGGTACTCGCTGTGAGTACAAAAGAGCTTATCAAGAGCTCCAATTCATAACCCATCTAGCGATTATAGTGTTATCTATTTTCAAACCACAACTTTGCACGATGCCATATCATGTTATATTTCTTGTCTTATTTTTATAAGTTACGAGGAAGCCAAGTCGTTTGCTGTCATACGATATAGGGGAATTAAAAAGTCCGCGAGCTTCCTATAACTTCCAAACACATTTTCGTGTTTGGCGCTGTCATATACTTTTCTATCTAAACAAGCGCACAAGTTTCCTGGTTTTAATATCTGCTTCTTTTCTAACACCATTAATCATTATCAGGAAATTCGCCAATTGATAGTGAATTTGTACTACATGCCACGTATTTAGAAGCCCCGGTGAAATACGCTTAGCAGTATTTGAACTACCTTATTGTTACTTATTTTTTCGCGGGACTTAAATTTCACGATTTAGCAAAAAAAAAAGAACATAAAAGAGACTAAATTTCGCGAAAGTTGTCAAAATACTGTTCTGCATTAACAAACAGTTAGTCTCAGAATTGGCAAAACTGATTTTAATCTTCCTCAGCAATACAGTTTCCAATGACACGGAACAAAACCATGTAACAAATCGCAACTGATAACAGTTTGATTTGCAACAAAGCAGAGCTATACAAGAGTACAGGACACTGTCTATTTGCGCTTACAGCTGAAGGACATTGTCAATTTTTTCAAATTAATCTTCAAGAGGAAGAGCTGACGTCAACGTTGATTAAAGAATAGCATAGCATCTATTAAATTTCGCGAAAACATTTTTTTCGCAGTTCTTTAATTTCGCGATTTTTTGAAATTCGCGAAAATAAGTAACAATATGGTATTTTTTATGAAATATTCACTGCTGAAAAAGAGGAAATATTATCGATAGTACAAATTAACTCGAACCCACGATCTAAAAACTTACAGCCATCTCATTAAGTCCACCACGCTACTTGACGTTGGCTTTGTGTAAGGATTGTTATTTTCAGCAATATTTGTTTGCCTGACCTCTTATACTTAAATTTTGCTAAATAATTTCACAGTACTCTAATTGGGGTATATTTTATGTTGTTTCAAATTCTCATTACCGTATTCTATGGAGGAAATGACAACGCTCGTGAAATTTTCAAATTTTCAGATTTTGAAACACACAAACTTCTGTGACTAGCAAGTGAAGTATGCATCTCAATGAAAACAAAACCGGGTTACATTACCCCCAAAAAACAATTCTTCTCTAATACCCTAGACGTAAAAAAAAAACACAAAACCAACAAAAAAGTCAGAATAATCTCTCTGCAAAGTTTGGCGTCGATTCAACGCTTCGCGTCGGAAATATAGCATTTGCGATATCCCAGATGTAATTTTGTTGTCGGGTTTAAATTTTCAGGCCTGATTATAATAAAACCTAAAAATAATTTAAATGGGCTTCAGAATAAGACTAAAACTGCAAGGGACCGTGAACGATAATGCTTCTATTCGTAGGATCTACTGAGAGATCTGATCAGCAATAAAATGAAATGAAATAACAATGCAAATCCTACGAATAGCAGCATTATCGTTCACGGTCCCTTGCAGTTTTAGTCTTACTTTTACGTAATTTTGGACCGTAGATCTTTTCAGATCCGATACGCTGTGCTTTTATTTAGCATGGTTTTGTCCATGCGCTTAAATGTTCGGAATGGCTGTGCCTACCACATTTAAGTTATTTTGCTTTGCGAGACTCACCGTGACACTTTGAGTTTCTTGTCCACCGAAACACGTGATGTGGCAGCGCGTGATTCGGGGGACAAGTAAGTTCAAAGTACGGAACTTGATACAGTGTACGGGTTGGGCAATTTATTTGCGTTGGCTCTTCGAGCTGGCGTCATTTAAATTCGCTACACCGCACTGAAGAGTCCCAATAAGGACGAAACAGCTGTCTGCGGTTGCAATCCTGCTGTATCGGTTCTAGTCGTGGTGTTGTCTCGCAAAGTCTATTTTTCACGTAGTATTATCAGCCTTGCTTCCATTGTTATTTCAGAATAAGAGCTTATTATATTAATAATATATAGAGTTTACTAAACTTTATGTACCATATTGTGGCCGCTACGTTGGAGTTTGGCATCGATTCGGTAGTTCGTTTCGGAAATAAAGAATTTTACATAACATAACATAAAACTTTATTTATCCTCGAATTTAATATAGCTAAGACAAGCTAGTTTCTTCGAGAAACAAATGAAAATTTTGCGACCTAATTTATGATCAGCCCTAATTATAATATTTTAACAGTAAAATTAACGATTAAAACATACATCACCTTTCGATGACTGGTTATAATAAGGGATGATTAATTCAAAAGGGTTTTAGAATGTAATATATATTAACATATTGATGATAGAATTTTGAAAACATTATGTCATTGTGCCCGTCATACTAATGTCCCATAGAATTGGGACCTGCAGTACAAAGTACGAATTAACTCACACCGCAGAACAAAGTCAAGCTTGTGTACATGTGTGACTTTCGAATTTAAATCCAGTTAGGTTCCCAGAGCCCTCACTCCTCCCTGTTGCTGACCAGTTGAAAGGAGACTATCGGTAAGAGATTGGAGAATCCAATGCATAAGCGCAAGGTTTAAAAAGTCGTACTCGTACCCAATCTCCTACTACTCGTACTCTGATCTGATCTGAAGGTCCCCCATGACACTTAGGACTCATCAAATGACGGCTACATTTTAAATACTAACAACTTTGTAAAAATCAGTATTTCGGTTATATAAATGATATACAGAGCAAAAACTTTGACAAAAAACTTGAACAAAATATTTCATTCTGCCTGCGCTATAACCGTAAAAGGTTTTTGATGTTATCCTCGCAAACAAACAGTTTTCGTGACCGTGACTGATTAAAACCCGACAAAAATGCTTTCATTTTTCATACATTTTTCCTGATTTCAATTTGGTTCACTCGTTATCTCCAGGAGTGAGTAGAGTTCGTTCATCACCTTTTGTAGGTTGCACATCTTTTTTAGAGAAACTGATCGTGAATACCAAAATAACGACAAACAAACATAATTCAAAAACCGACAAAGCAATGCAAAGATTGCGCTCAATTTGGTCAACAAAACCCAGAATTACAAAAACCGGAACATTCAACAATTGTGCGGCGTCGGGCCTCATACAAAACACAAGCCAGTTTATGTTTGTAACAATCAACGAAAGATCACACTACAAAGACATACAATGTATCATCCCAGCAAAGGTGAGGGGAAAGACGCTACCAAAAAATAACAGATATCAGGGTGTGGAGGGAGGGGAAATTTGTCTTAACTTGTTGAAGACATCACTCAGCGAAAGAGGATTGAACGTGCATGCTTGCCTCGATTCAATGTAAGAACCTGTGAAGCAATTTCCCGGATGAGAGGAAGTTTCCCAAACCGGAAGCTGGGAGATGAATATGTCACAAGCTACATAAAATCATTTCCTGAAATGAATATCCTTCACTCGGAAGAATTCAGGAACGTTCCAATGCGACCGAAAAAAGTTAACCCTGCCAACACACCCGCCAAGAATCCACTGGAATGCCCCTGGAAATGATCAAGATGGAGAATATTTTGTGCGGCGTCGGGCCTCATACAAAACACAAGCCAGAAAAAGAACTGAAACAGTCCGACGAAAAACACAGCAGCAGTAGATTTTCCTGATCTGACTGCTGTGTTTTCACTAGGCCGATTACCTAGCTGAACATTCTTCCTGGGTGTTTGTTTACAGACCGACATTAGCTAGTTAAACATAACATCTGTTTTCACTGGAAAAAAGTTAAGTCACTAATAACTCGAAAGATTCAAATTACAAATCCGCGCAACTTTCAAAAATGTCCAGTTGGAGCCACGGTTCCTATTCGTAGCTCCTGGCTTTGTATTTTCTTCGTCCGTTGAGCTTTCGCTTTCGTTGCCGTAAGCAGTGTAAATCAAGACTGCTGAGCTTGTCGAGGGTATTGCATGTGGCATAGGAATTTGGTATTGAAGAACTGCTGGTTGCCCGTAATGCGGGAAATGATGCTGCATGCCAACACTGTGAAACAGGTAAGGCCCGGAGGAATTGTAAAACGGCAAAAAGAATTGGGAAAAGGTTTGCAATTCGTGAGCCATGTTTACAAGCATACAAGGTTTTGTTTCGAAAGAACCACAATGCGAGCTTCTGGAAAATAATTTTGCCAGATTGTTTGGCAGGCATCTGTCACTACACGCGATGCGATTGGCTGCGGTATTTGTTGGGACAAGTTAAACCATCTTGCGAGGTAGTATAACTCTGCGTGAGTTTCCTGTCGTAAAGGCGAGAAAATCCGTTGTTTTTCCTTGTGAAAACAGTTGGCATTGTTAACTCGCTAAACACTAGACAAAGTGTTTTCACTGTATTTCCGGACTTTTCTGACTTTATCTAGCTAAAATTGTCCTGGTGAAAACACAGCCCATGACACTTAAAGATTGGTATGAAGATTTCGCGGAGGAAGAGGCTCACCGAGGCTCCTTCGGTCTCACGGCACCATATCACCAGGGTGATCAGAGCAAGTGTTGTATCGAGACCCATGAAAAGGAGAGCGAATGAGAGCGGCATCATGTTCCTAATGGCCAACATTGCCAGGATTGCGTTCACGAGGACAAAACGTGCAAAAACGGACCCTAGAATTGGGCCCTGTTGGTTAGAACGTGCAGTGATGATAAGCAAGAAGCCAATTACGATAACACCCAGCCCTGTAAGGCGAAGGTACCCCGCACTACGACCCAGGAAGTGTAACTGCAAAATGATCCTCCACAGCTGAGGGCAGACGAGTAAGTTCCTCCACCAATGCAGTAAGTGAACACTGAAGAGCACTGCGTGAATGTTTGCATGTTTGTCATGGGTTCTGTTAACGGGATAGACAACACAAACTTAAACCAGTCACAGATCATTGCTTTGGCAGTCGTCATGGCTTCGTCTGGAAGAAAACAGCAAGAAAACGGAAAGTCAGGAATTATTGCCACAAGACTCTTTCAGAAATGGATCACACGTTTGATAAGTCCCCCACCCCCACCTCCGACTTCATGCAATTACCATTTATGTATCTTGCTCCTTGTGAATTAGTCATAATTATTCATAACGTATGCGCGTGTTGCCTTTGCTGAACTCTGTTTGCTGGGACAAAATCAAAACCTTCTCATTTCGGGATCTTTTGGGCCAAAGGCGTGGCCGTTTATGTTTGTAACAATCAACGAAAGATCACACTACAAAGACATACAATGTATCATCCCAGCAAAGGTGAGGGGAAAGACGCTACCAAAAAATAATAGATATCAGGGTGTGGAGGGAGGGGAAATTTGTCTTAACTTGTTGAAGACATCACTCAGCGAAAGAGGATTGAACATGCGTGCTTGCCTCGATTCAATGTAAGAACCTGTGAAGCAATTTCCCGGATGAGAGGAAGTTTCCCAAACCGGAAGCTGGGAGATGAATATGTCACAAGCTACATAAAATCATTTCCTGAAATGAATATCCTTCACTCGGAAGAATTCAGGAACGTTCCAATGCGACCGAAAAAAGTTAACCCTGCCACCCTCCGCAATGTTGCTGTAAGTAAAAGTAAAGTACCTTGAATTTCTCAAATTTCAAAACCAAATTTTCTCCTGGTAGATTGGGATATAACTCTATTTGGCACCGACATAAAGTTGTAATGACAGATCAATATAAATTCTTCCGCTATATCAAACGAAGCCGTGGCAACATGGAAATGTTTGCTAACTCACCTTAAATAAGCATTTCTTTGCTTGGACGTTTGAGTTGTGGACGCTTGCTTCTTCTTCTTTTTCTTTTTGCACGACTCATAAACAAGTTAAAATTGGAAATAGTCCGCAGCAAAAAAAAAACAAAAAAAAAACAGTTTAATCACATTGTAAATCAGGTTCTCCCTGAGACAAAAACAAACAAACAAAATCCACCGACTCAGCCCCCCACCATTCGTGCTCACAATACAATCTATAATTATTTACTAAATTCAGTAGGATTAAATGATGTTCAGCTGCTGAAAAACGTTACCATGCAGAAAAGCTAAACTTAATTTTGAAAAAAAAAATAAAGAAAAGCCGAGATAAAAGATAGACGACAAAAAATAACAATAGAATCACGATCGCTATAATGGAAAGGTGCATAAATAAGCATGAACACAAAATGACATACGTAAGCATAGTTCTTTTAAGCATTTAGATTTAGCCTAACTCTTTCTTCGTGCGTGAAAAACCAGTCCAAGGAGGCCACCGAAGAATTTCTATAAAAGGTGCACTTGTGCTTTTGTTATTTCCGTTTACATAAATGCAAGCGAAGGACAAGAAAAAGAGTAATGTTCTTCGGATATTTGCGGGTCGTTCACTACCTCTCGGGACGAGTTACTTCATTGGTTCTTAAGGACGTTCCCGCTAATCGTTTATGCGCATCCTTACTGCGCACGTAATTCCTGTCGCAACGCTACGCCACGTCATGCATCGAGCGCGCGCGCTGAGGAAACTTTCCAACCACATATAGGGTGAGTAACCGTTGCGATAACTTCGCTTGCAGTTTGCTAGCTTAAATGGTCGGTGACCCCTACTTTTTTCTTAACAGATCACTTTTGTTAACGATTATCCACGTTTTGTGAGAAAATGAAAAAAATCTATCGATTAAAAGGTTGATTTTTTTTGCCCCACGCACGTTCGAATTCCGCTTTTTGATCTTTTCGTTTTGCCGTACGACGGGTTCAAATACCTCTTCCAGGGCTAAGTTTTGCATAAAAGATGGCAACACTTAAAATTATTTACGCAAAAGACGCACTTCTTCAAAATATCACCAAGATCGTTTGCCTCCGTTTTCTCATTATCGATAATTTAAACTACAAACCTTGAAAGCCATGCGAAATTACGTGCGCCAATTTTTCAAAATTAGGGTAGTTTTCTACAGACTTTATCTCTGAAACGAAGTCGGTGACCCCCACTTTTTTTTGTATTTCTGACACAAGTAACTCATTATCCGTCCTCAGTAAAAATTTTAGAAAAATCTATCGACTAGAAAATTTTCGCGCGAACGTCCTTAAAAGAATAGATAACAGGCCATAACAATGCCCCTAGCCCTGAATAACAAAAGAGGTAGTTTTACAGCAGGCGAATGAAAAAAAAGGTTCCATTGAGGTAGTGTCTTACTGATATTGCCTGCGTCGCATCGTTTAACATGAACAGACCTTGTGCTTACGTTTATGCTTGGGCGCGACTTATATTGCTATCAGAAAGAAATATTTCTACGCGGAACTTCATCAACCAGACAAAACAAAGGCAGATTAACTCACCGATAAGTTCAGTTTTTTTTTTCGCTGTAGTTTACGTGCCTACTATTAATCTTTGCCCAACAGCTGCTGTTCAAATAGTGTCGCCCGTTCCTTCAATGGACACACCTCCAAAATGATGGGAGTTAGAACTGTGTGAAGTGAACATTGTGCAAGTTATGCAAATGCAATAGGTACCGGCGGATTATTGAGGCACCCTGATAATTGCTGGAAGGCAACCAGAATATTCGGTGATAAAACTCAGAAGTGTTATCATTTCGGCAGCAATATATACGCCATTTTCAATTCGTATTAATGCTTTCTCTGTTATACACCCCATCTTTATTACTCACCACCAAATTTTCCTTCGGGTGAAAAACGAAATGAATTTATTCATTGAAATTGTTAACACTGCGCGATTCTTTGAGGTTTCAAATTTGCGTTGAGAAATATCCTTCTTTGAGTCCATTTAAACTTTTGCGTGTGCAAATAATTTTTGTATTTCAACTGTTGACTCCCAAGTACACGCCCTGATCACATGCAAGTCCAAGGTTCAAGCTGTTGTCACCTTAGGGAGTTATATTTTAATTAGTGAGTGTTGTTCGTCCTAGGGAGTTCAGTTTACAGTTTTAACGCGCGTCACGTGATACGTCCTCGTCCCATGAGAACCGCACTTTAATTGAGGGGTATAACAATGTTGTTTTAGATACTGTAGTCGCAGGATATGGTCACGCTGGGATTTTGAGAAGAGGTTAGCTGCGTCACGATATTTCAGGTCGTTTTTCTTATGTAGACAAACAACTTTTAAATACGAGGAAACCTCAAATATTTGTTTACAAAGGTGAAAAAACAACAAAGAAGTAATAATAAACCAAAAAGGAACAAGGATGGCTAAGATTGGGAAAGATTGAGGTGGATTAGTCACAGCGAACTTGAAAAAAATGAACTTTCAGTTAAACTTTGATATGAGTTGTGGACGCATATTTCTTTTCTTTTTTTTTCGCACGACTCATAAACAAGTGTAAATTGGTAATAATTCTCAGCGAAAACAATTTAATCATGATTGAAAAGGCCAGTTCACATTAATGAATTAAACATTTTTTCTGATGAATGATTTTACCTCAAGCTATCATTTACCATCCTAAGCCAACATCGTATACAGCTATTTCAATAAACCTTGCCCGATCAAAGACAAGACCGAAAGGTAGTTTAGGTAGAAGACAGCTGAATACCAACGAGATATAACGACATGATAAACGCGCGCGTACATGCACGTTTTCTTTCTTCTCCGACATGTGGAAACGAGGTATTCCAGCCAAACTGAATTTTAGAAGAATTATTAAAACTCAAAGCCATGTGACAGTGAAAATAAAGCTACAGAAAGAGGTATTTTGAGAGAAAAAACAAATGCTTCACGTTTAAAATACAAACTGGTACATTTCCTGTAGACCACTACTCTACTCGGTCTTGTCTCGTAAGCTTTAGGCTTTAATCTGACAACGTTAATTAATTGAAATAGCTGTATTTGGAATGGCTGCTCCTTTTACTTGGTACATTTTCAGCGAAGTACAATTGTAGAAGACAATTATACTTATAATTATAAAATGTAATTATAAATATAAAATGTGACAGGCCAAACGCGTCTCCCGCTGGTCGCTAAATGTAAGGCCCAGTTCAGACGTCGTGCTCCTGCCCGGCATGCCGAACTTAATTGCAATAGGTTCGACTGTAGTACGGCACAAACACGACTGTTTGAGCCAGAGTCGTGCCAAATTCAGAATTTACTGAAGTCACGTAACAATTAGTCAGCGGTGATCAAACAAAAATGGCGCCGTAACTATCCCCATTAAAATACATTTAATATAATTTATGAATTTTGTTTGGCACGGCAGAAGCGCGGCATTTGAATCGCTGCCGTGCCAGAATCGTGTAGCACGGCAGAGCTTGTCGAACTTAATTGCTTTGCCCAAATTAATTTTTAGTTTGATTCAGACGCCGTACTTCTGCCGTGCTTTTTTCGAAGCTAATTCCTGAATTTAGTTCGGCAAGGCAGAAGCACGACGTCTGAACTGGGCCTAAGCCTTCAGTCTGTTAACGGAGGATTTCACGCTCTCTAGAGCCGTTACAGTAGTAATCTTTATGCCATAGTGTTTGCTAGCTCTGTGGCATATTTCGTTAGGCTTATCGGCTCATGTTTGTCGAAAGATTCATAATAGCCTTTAAAAGAATGTTGTAGTATTTAATGTGTATCGGGAAAAAAATAAAAAGTTTAATAGCTTTATTAAAACTAAGAATATTTTGGCCTTGCATGCAAAAGTTATATATTTCTAATAGCAAAAAGATAAATAAACTAAAAACCACCGTCGCATTAATTCACGACTTTTCTTTTTTCACTTCAGTCTATCGTCCCGAGTCTTTCTATGGCTGATTCTTATTGAATATTGACTCGTAAACAAAATGGGTCCCGACCTCATGAAAAAAATAGAAGACAGGAGAAGGATAGCTTGAGTTGGAAAAATTTGAATCTCAGAATTCAGAAACAAAGTTTGCATAAATCACTTTTATTCTTTTCAACATGTTTCAGCCCACAAGAATCTGTCATTATACTAAACTGTTTAATTTAGTTGTGGGTGATAGCGGAAGAAAAAATCGTTGTTAGTGTGATGCATTAAAGCTGTGATTTAGCCATGCCTTAGCCTCCCATAGCCTCTAACTTGGTAGCATCTCGCGGGACGGCCTTCAGCAGCTGTTACGCAATATGAAGGTTGCCCACACCTTAATCTTCTTGCTTCACTTTCGCTGCACTCTAGAAAATGAATTAAACGGGAAATGTGATTTTAAACGAATGTTGACATCTAAGTATAGTAATCCAATGAAAGAAATTTTTAATGTTTATATTACATATTAAACTGTTGTAAACGAATGCACATCCCAAATATAAATGTTAAATAGCTTTATTAAAACTAAGAATATATTGGCCTTGTATGCAAAAGTTATATATTTCTAATAGTACCACCAAAACTCTCAGACGTTACGTTACAAAAGTAACGTACAAAATCTAAATAACAATTCTTCTGAAAGCGTTAAACAATCGGCAAACTTACTCAATATACATTTTCGATTATTTCCTTCTTTCATTGACATGCATAAATAAATATCTACATGAAATGACAAATGATACAAATAGAGCAGAAACTTGTAAAAAAAAACAGCTGGCATAAAGCTGACCAGTTTTATATTTCCAAAGCGTGGAGGGTACGAATTTGGGCCAGCGAGCATAAGGACATCCTTGTGAAAGGAAGAAGAATTTGAGTCTAGGACCCACTAAGCTACGCCGCCCCCTTAAAAAAGGGAGCTCCTCAGTCAAAGTGTTACGTTACGTCACTGGTTATCGAATGATAAAAGGTAATGCTACTCCCGAGCCCTAGATGGGATTCCATTCAAGTACAGGCCCCTCTACTGCCCTTGCTTTTTGTCGGCCAATTCTAATAATAATAATAATAATAATAATAATAGTAAGAAAAATAACTTTATTTGAGTGTGCTATCTTCCAGCTGGCCATAGGGCCTACTAATCGGAGACACTAGCAGAGGCATTATGGGTTAGTAAGCGTACAGTATCGATTGTTGCGATTAGAAACTGGAAAACAGAGAATTACGTTATTTAGAGTGCTGTAAGGTAGCCAATAAATATAATTCTGATCTCAAGATCTACAAAAGACGTCGTGGACCACAACGGGTGTCAAAGGTGACCGAAATTGGGGGTTCGAAAGTCTGGAGCATTAGATCCGAGGGCTCCATCGCGTAACTCATTTAGTCACCACACCTCCCTAAAACCCACAAAAGATTAATTTTAATGTTCTAACAGGAGCTCGGCTGAAATTACCCTTGATTGCAAAGGTAAATTTAGTGAACGTCAGATAGATAAAACATAGAACAACATTTTATCAGTTGTTATAAAATTAAAATAATACAATGTTACGCGTTCCTTACTGCAAATACTCCACCGGCGAATACTGTAGCTGCTATCCCATGCACACCATGGCCTATCATATTTGGCATAAGTACAGGTGCTGTAACTCCTGCCTCCATACCGGAAAGGAAACGTGCAATGACTTTGAGACCCGATCACTGCAAAAGAAATGGCTTGAACTTTGATTTCTAATTCTTTGAAATAAGAAGTGTCTGAACAATAGGAGAAGATTCCTCAAACCTTCCTCTTACGTGTTGCTTAGTTTGAAAGCTGTGCGATGGGATTTTCTGATCGAAAATCGCCTCGGCGCTGGAGCTGTTCAAATTTGGAGCTGTTGGAGTTTCCACCCTTTCATTATAATTATATGTGTAGTAAGCAGGGAACGCAAAATCCTTCAAACCGCTCAAATTCGCAATTTCGAGCCAAAAGAACCACACCACAAAACTGGTAAGATAAACTTACGTTTATTTAGCATGTATTTGTTTATATTTTACGTTATTACACGCAATTCTGCGATCCTATACATTTGCTATAGAAATGCTAATGCACACAAAAATGCTAATGTGCACACAAACAGTTTTTCTGGGCTCCCTAGCTGTGGTGCTAGATACAAAAATATAAAATAATTTTGTTTAAAGCAAGCTAATCTCAGAATCATCAAGTTCACTGCAAGAAGTAAACAGCAAGGACTTCTGGTAACAAACGTTAATGAACTGCTAATTAATAAAGATATTTATGTATCGGCTGTTTTTCATCCTGTGTATGCATTCGGCCGCGTTTGTTGTACATGGACATGCCTCTCCAGTTGAAGTCAAGACCCGTGCGTTAACCATGAGTTTATTTTCTTTTGCCATCATCAAACTAAAAAAAAAAGAGCTTTCCCGATGTTTGATAATGCCCTGGCACAGATCAGATAAAAACCACAATAAATACCTGGTAACCGTACTAAGGGTCATCTAATGTACCAAGTATTATTTATCATATGCATTAAAGATATTTCAACAGTAAAGGTGGTGGCAAACGAGGACACAATGTTGCGGACACATTGTCGCGGACACAAATGTTTCCCTGTTTGCCCGCGCGGGCAACATTTGTTGCGGACACAAAATTTGTGTCCGAGACACAAAATGTTTCTGATTTCTTTCAGAAACATTTTTCGTCCGCAACAAATGTTTCCCCGTTTGCTCGCCCAAGAAAACATCATGAGCAACAATGTGTCCGCCACAATGTGTCCTCGTTTGCCACCACCTTAAAAAGGAGTAATGGCATTATTATTCAAATCTTTGCCATAAATTGCGGTATATTCACAAAAACACCTCACAAACATTCATTTATTCCCTCGTCGTTTTTGAAGTTTTCAGTACCTGTACCATTTAAAATAAGTAAGGCTTCCACCAAAATAATAAACTTATTGTCGGAGGTGATTTTGACGCTCCCCTTAACTTTGATTTAGATAGCAGTAGCAACATAATTTGGTGGAAAAATAAAAAAAGATTCATAGTCTTATCCTAGACATAGGTTTGGTTGATATCAGGAGAATAAGGTATGCCAATGAGGAAGTTTTTTTCTATAATTATGGAGACAAAAAAAAAACACTTTTTCAGATTATTGACTTAAAAGTGGTTGCCTCAAGTAATATTTTCCCATTGATAAAAACAGACCACTTAGCTTAGCTAATACATTACAAATCAACAGGACAGAAAATCAACCTTCTAGACTGATAACAGGTCTGCTAGATGACAATGAATAGTAGATTTTATAAAACGGTTTATTTTCAGAATGGCTAGAAGGAGAAGTATATAGAAAGTGTTTTCTGTAAGATCCAGTGAAATGCCCTAAATGAAAAATTCGACAAATTTCAATCTATACACTTTTGAAAGTTAATGCACGGCAGAATTTGAACAACATCACATAGCTCGTAATAACTCAATCGAAATATGAATCCCTGTACGATTACAAAATTCCTTGTTTTTTTTTTATATAGGGTTCAATGCGTGACATAATTAAAGTAAATTTAACATCAATTTGAACGAAAGATGATAAGGCGTCACTTCTATACATCAAGTTTTACAATGCTGTATCTTTTTTGGCGTATGCAAAACAGGAGTTAAGGGGTTAAAAGGGGAGTTTGAGGCGGTGGGTAGGTCGGTCAGATATAAACAAAAGGTGTTGACAGATGGTTGGCAGACGCGACTCTCAGTTGGACATTACGGTTTATAAAGACCCGTGACAGATCACTGTACTTTGCGCGCTTATGTGTTTGTTTTGATCAAGTACTTGGCTGTATGTGATGATAATTTGAAAATCGATTGTGAACATATGCTGCTTTTATTTAGTTTTAAATCAGGTGTATGATGTTTCTGCCCTATAGAAAAACCAACAGAATGTTGCGTGTGACGGTCGAAGCGAAATTCGCTTAATTTTTTACAACAATCGAAGAAGGCAACATCAAACTTATCATGCTCAAAGATATTGCTGACGGATTACCATTCCCATGTATATAAGTTGTTATAACGGCAACAGCCGCTAGTAGCTATTCGAGGGATCAAAGTTCAAAATTGCATAATAAGAGATGCGCGGATCGATAAAAACGATCATATGTTTTCAAACACGCATAGAAAAATACAGAGAAGAAAACAACTTGCCTCCAAAGTTATCCAGATGTACACGCAATCGAATTCCACCAAAAATTCGTTCCACCTCGCTTTGTATTTTTAGGTTTTAAATATTTCGTTTTTTTTTGTAACCGTCACTTCTGAAGATGCGTGCTGTAGCATGCGAAACGTCAAGTAAATTTTAGATTATTTTTCAAACCATGCGTAGTTCATGTGTTATGTTTGTTGCCGCTGTTTGCATTTTATTTCTCGTTAATGATCAGCATGTTAAGATGCGGTTTCAGAGCCACCTTAAATTTTCGGAAATGTAAGGTGGCTCTGAAACCTCTAGATAGAATTGTTTTAACTTTGTAAAAAGCTGCATCTTAACATGCTGATCATTAATCAATAATAAAAAATGGGGGTCACCGCGCTCGTGTTTGAGTTATAAGCACTTAAATGCAAAATTAAGGGTGTTTTTAACACGCTAAACTGTTGCTATGGTAACCAATGACGTCATAAAAATGGCTTCAACTTGTTTAGTGATGATCGGACGTTTGTTTGATGTCCTTATTGTAGTAGCAACTGGTGACAATTTGTAGTACTGACCCAACAAAGTTTATTAGCTGGAAAGTGCTGGAAACCATTGTGAGCCTCGTTAAGTGTACAGCCAAGTGGGCATCTTTCTTCTTCTAGGTCTCTTTGATGACAAATTCATCCGTGATAACGATTGGAGTTTTCAATGCAGTTTCTTATCAACTACTGCCTCGATACTGCCATTCGCTGAAATGGTAATGCTTTTCGTCCAATAGAAATAGGCGTTAAAACAAAACTGGTGCCCAGGCCCATCACGAAAACACGCGTGGAACACCTGAAGGGTAAAACTGTTTACAATCGAAGTGGGTGACAACAAAACGACAGACGTTAGCTCACACTTTTAGATCAACATTGGGGCTCTTTATTCGTGCGTGAAAACCAATCCTTAGAGGCCACCGAAGACTTTAAATAAAAGGTCCACTTGTGTGTTTGTTATTCCCGTTTACACAAACGCAAGCGAAGGGCAAGAAATAGGAATCATGTTCTACACATTTGCCTGCGTCGCCCCACCTAACATGAAGAGATCTTATGCCTATGTTAATGCTTGGGCTCGATTTATGTCAACTAGACAAAATAGTCACGGATTCACTCACCAATTAGTTCAGTTTTTTCACTGTAACTTGCGTGCCTGCTATCAATCTTTGTCCAACCACTGCTGTTCAAATAGCCTCGCTCGTTCCTCCAATTAACACACCTCCAAAGTGATGGGAGTTAGAATTGAGTGATGTGCAAGTTGTGCAAATTATGCAAATACCATCCTTCAAGGACCGTATTTGCATAATTTTGCAGTTGCAGATTTTATGTTGACAAGACCGACTGAATATAAATGGCCAGATCCTGAAGGGCAACTTGAATATTCGGTGTTAAAAGTTAGAGGTTTTGCCACTTCATTAGCAATGTGTCATCTTGAACTGGTATTAATCAGTATTAATGCTGTTTCGTGCCGGAGCAATAAAACGTTGCTTTAGAAACTGAAGTCACAGAGAAAGGTGAAAAGTAACGCTAGGATTTTGGGAAGCGGTTAGCTAAGTCACGATATTTCAGGTCCCTCTTCTTATGTAAACAAATTAGGAAACCTCAAAATAATAGTTTACTAAGATAGAGAAATGTCAAAGAAGTAAAAATAAACCAAAAAGGAACAAGGATGGTTAAGATGGGCAAGATTAAATGGGCTCTGTAACGGTTTGATTTGTCTACGCAAGTTAAGGTTATATCTTCATCAATAGATGTTATGTTTTTCGTGGGTTAAGTTGCCTACCAATAATTTCAGAAAATTTTAGGCCAAAAATCCGCGAAATCCCCGTGCCATTTCTCCTTTAAGACGATTTATCAACGACAAACTTGAAACAATTGACCAACTTTTTCAATTTGCGTCGTCTGTACCACTGTCACGAGTATAACTTCAAAAATTCAACAGCCCAAAAACATGTTTACACCATTGAAAACCAATTGACAGTGGTCAAGTTTTCTTAAAATTACTATACTAGTGTACTGAAGCTAAATATAGAGTGATATCACTGTGATACCATCGGGAGCTTTTGATCCCAACTTGAAAAAGTCAGCCTGACTTTTTCAAGTTCTGTCCATGTGGTTTGGAAAAATTGATGAAAACTATTTACGGTCACTTTAATTTGAAGCAGCGTGAACTTTTTCTTTCTTTACATTACACAAAACGTGTCAATTTAGTTCAGGTTCCGCTGGTTTTCACAAAGTGTTGCTTTTTAACTCCTTTTTCACATATTAATTACGGTAAGTTCCGTTTTATACAGTAATTTAGAGATGTATTGTTTTATCTTCACTCGACTTCTCCACTCCGTAATTAAATTTGATGAAAATGTACACTGCATGAAAAAGAAAAACGTTAAATACCGTTTTTCCTTATTTCCGGTCATTTGTTCTTGCCGATAACTCGAACTCCCGATGACTCGAACCTTTTTCAATTTCCCTTGAAGGTTCGAGTTATCGGGAGTCGACTGCAGTTTGTTCGCATCTTAGAGTGCGAATTTATGCCTTTTTTGTTGTCGAAAGATTATTTTGTTGATCAGTGAGAGCACCTTTATAATCCAAGCATAGTTTACACAAAAACGTAAACGACCTCTCGTGATACTGCCCCTTTACGAGAAGGGCTTTATCGTCTGCATAGTCAAGATCCTCTAGGACATGTGATCAGTGAACCTTCATCTCAGACCTCTTCGTTGCGTTGCTGGTGTTCTTCTTTATCTTTATCCAGTCGATGATGTTGTTGAAGAAAAAGCCTGATGTAACGCAGTCCTGCCAAAGTGATATGGGAAACCGGAAAACTACATTTTTAGCTTTTTGATTAGCCCTCCTTGTCAAAGAAATTAATACGATCCATCAGTTTCAGGACCGGTGTGCTTGTGCTTAGATAAACAAAGTTAACTTGGTTGAGATTTTATTCCAGTTAATTGAAACTTCGCGTCTCTATGACCACGGGCTTGACAATAGTCTGGGAGCTGGGATAGCGCAGAGGTGAGATCGAGAGCAATGACTTCCCACCAGTGTGGCCTGGGTTCGATTCCCGGATCCGGCGTCAAATGTGGGTTGAGTTTGTTATCGGTTCTTCTCCCTGCTCCGAGGGTTTTTCTCCGGGGTCTCCGGTTTTCCTCCCTTCACAAAAATCAAACACTTAATTTTTTTCAGGAATTCGAGGGCCACAGGTTTGTTAGTCGCTGGACTGTTACGTGTTATTTTATTTTTATTTTAACCATCACTTGATTAAGCGCGTTTATAAACTAACGGATTCTAAGCTTTGGAAAATCGTTTACTTTCTACGATGCAGGTGGCTAACAGTTTAAGAAAAGGCGACTAGTGGTTACAACACATGAGTTAATGATATGTATGTAGGTTAATAAGGCTAAAAGAATGAAATCTAAGAGAAATATTCAGTTCTAAGACGTATATATTTATTCTACGTTTCGTCCGTCACAGAAGGAAACGTGTTCCGCCTCAGATATATCCGTCCATTTATACCTACTCTCTAAAACGACTGGAAAAAGCGGACAGAAAACTCCCCAATGTAGACGGACATCTGTCTTGAATTCACATTGGACGGTTCTCTTTGTTTGGTACACGGGAAGAAGACTGGCACTAGAAATTCGGCAATTGCTGCTGGGTCGTGACAAGAACGGATACTCCAAAATCAGAAATCCGCTGGGAAACTGGAACCCAAGCACTCCAGTGTGCTTGCGGTTTGTTCTACTACGGCTTACTTGCGGTTAGTTCCACTCTGGTTTGCTTGCGGTTAGCTCCACTCAAGTTTCCTTGCGGCTAGTTCCATTCCGTTTTGCGTGCGGTTAGTTCCAGTTCATTTTGCCTCACTTCCGGTTAGTTCCACTCTGGTTTGCTTGCGGGAAGCCTTCATTTCGTAGTAAGGGTAGCGCAATATGCAGAAATGGTTTCCAGTTTCCCAGCGGATTCTTAATATTGGAGTATCCATTCTAGTCATGACCATTACTGCTGAGATACAATAGTAACCTGGCTTCTTACTCGTCTTAGTTTCTTAACTCTTGAAGTCATTTGCCTCAAAATAAAAACTCTAATGGGGCCATAAAACAAGAATGAAGGCAAATCAAACTTGTTCTCTTGACTTATAAGTAATTATGTTTCCAGGATAATAGCGAACAGGTTTCTGAGACGATAATCGAGAAAAGCCAATCCGCTTTGTTTTGTTTTTCATTTTAAAATAAAAAATAGTGATATAAATAAGGAACAACGTTTCGCAGCCCTTTATTTTACAATCATATTCATAATAGCCACTGCCAATCCATTTTGTTTTGTTTTTCATTTTAAAATAAAAAAAAATAGCGATATAAAAAGGAACAACGTTTCGCTGCCCTTTATTTTACAATCATATTCATAATAGCCACTGACATTGACACATTAAGACGGAATCCACCAGGAAGTCGAGTAATATTTATTTAAGTTGGACAAAAATCGAGTACCAGAATAATTTAAATCCTATTGCGTTATTTTCTACCCTAAATAAAAGGTAAAGATGTAAGTAATTATCACTGATAACACCAACAACAATTTCTAATCAGAGTCTTAGAAAATGAATTTCAAAGTTCACAAGCTACAGGGAAATTCTCACGTGCAGCCATTTTGTAAAATCGTCTTTAAGCGATTCAGTGAAATTTCAAAATTTGTTTTTGGTGTTTCAGGGGTGGATCCAGGATTTTAGATGAGTGATTTGCACCAACTTAACTAAAGGGGGGGGGGGGGGGGGGGGGAGGTTGTTGGGGCATGCTTCCTCAAGCACCTCCACAGAAAACATGATTCTGTACAAAAAATCATTCATGTTTCTTAACCCTTTACAGCCCAAATTATTTTGGAACTCAGTTTAGTACTTAATCTGAGGTCCCCAAAAATATAAAATATTGTCACGCATATGTCACAACAGAAATATGTCACGCATATGCTACAACTCAGTAAAGCCTTGCGTAAATATTTAACTTGTTTCCTATATGTAAATCCATTAAAATAACCCGTAAAATGATTTGTACGGTTTATACTATGTATAAATCAATTTTCATTTGTAAAACTCCCTGAAGAAGTCCGCGACAGTCGGACGACACGCGTAGGAGAATAAATCAGTTGTTCAAAATACCGTTCGCAAAGTGCTGTTCACTAGTTTAGTTTCCAAAAAAATATCTTCTAAAGTCGATACTGGAGGAAGCCACATGAAGAACGGAGCTGGTAAAATTATAGTTGCTCCGGGCCAAAGAGAAAATTCGCCATTGCAATCACACAGAAACACTGCTAAATTATGCAACTAACATTTCCCGCTGGCGGACGTCGAAAATGTGAGACTGTGGATATAATACTTGTACAATTTGTTTGAGAAGTTTATTCGTATTTCGCCCGCAATGGACCTCAAAAGAAACATACGGTAAACAAAATGCACCATCAAGATATTTAGAGCATGCTAGCCAGGGGAATCTTTTCGGCGGTCAGCTCAACACAAAATGACAGTTTGATTCGAATATTCAACTGACGCTGGAAGTCAAATAGCTCACCTGGTTTCCACACATTCTCTATGAACTTGAGCTTGTCCTGGTCCGAATATGTTCTGACTTCCTTGAAAACCAAGCCAACATCGTACTGAGCCAATCCTCTTTCAAACTGGATCGCCTCGAATCATGGTTATGAATTAAAATCCCTGAAATCCTGTCTTCCGATCGTTACCCAGTGAACTCTTGTCGGAACATGAACAAACGAAGGACTTTCGGGGAGAGGCTTCCCTTTATATTCGATTGTCACTAGTTTGCACGGTAGTTTGCGGCCTGGATAGCCAATCACAACGGAGTTTGAGTAGTTCGCAAGACAATGTGAGTGTTTCTGGCCAATCGGAGAGGGTTTTGAGTGATTTGTGAAAGGATCCATACACCCCCCAGTACCACCCACTGCGTATATTTTTTTTTCAGTCGTGCCTACGAATTTTTTCGCGTTGATCTGGAAGTATCGACAAAGGACGAAAGCGCGCGAACGGAGACTCGTCGAATTCGCTCGGGAAGGGCTGGATTTGCTGTTTAATCAATGGAATAACGAGATACGACGCGTTTTTCTTTGTTTTATTTTATAATAAACAATAAAACAAGAAGGATAATTGATTTCTTGAACTACATAACGAACCTGAGAAATAAAAAACGCAAATATTTGGAAACATTTGAGTGATTTCTGCAAATCACTTGAACTACTCTGGATCCACCCCTGTTTTGGTACATAATTTTGTCCAACAACTACTCGAAGTTCCGTCTTAACACTGAACTTGAAGTTGCTGTCACGAAGGCAGCGAAACGTTGTTCCATATTTATATTGCTAGTTTTTTTTACATGTATAACAAAAACATCTTTAATTCGTGTTTTTTTTCCTCTTTACTTTTTACTTACATTTCGTACACAAGAGAAGAGAAATATTAAACACTAAAATCCATGGGTTTTGCTTGGAGTTGTTTTGCCAGTGACGTGAGAATATCGAGGACATGTTGGTCTAGCAGGTGGAATTTACAATAGCAGTTAACCTTTCCAACAGGTTCAGTGATAACAAAAAGCATTTTGGGGGAAATAGCTTGAAAGCGAAAAGTTTGATAATAGTCCAGTGTCATCCCACGCCAAGTATCGTACAATTCGCCAAATAATCCTAAAAGAAAACAAAACAATGAAAGACACAAAGACGTTAACTTTTACTGAGTTAACCTCAAAGTAAATAAATCAATTATTTGTATAGCCATGATTCCCCGGGGGTAAATACCTTAGCTATAACTTATATAATAATAATTTAATTGGGCATTGTGGCGTATTTTTCGGGCTAAAACATTCAGTTGGTTAAACTATTTTATAGCCCGCTGCTCCGATCTAATCAGGGTAAAGGAAATAATGTCTCACATGAATAACTCGCTACCCTTTGAGAGAATAAAGAACAAACAACAGGAGCAATGCCCCCTGCCTCAAAAAACAATAGCAACTGCTAAACCAGAGGGATCCAGGGGATCAGTAGAATGACAATAGATGTTACACGGCTGTTTTTTCTCGCAGTCCGCCCTCCATAACTGAAGATACGGTTTCATAAAAAAGGACAAAAATCTTCGGTGTTCAAATTCTAATCGCAAATATTTTAGGTAGTGCATTGTCGCTCTCCAAAAAGACAATTTAGACACCCGCAAAGACATGCTAGCAGAACGTAAAAACGTTAACGCTAAAAGGTTAAACCCGTTAGAAGGGGAAGAAACCATAAATATTGAGCGACAAGATAATTGATAACCCTGAAGTTACAAGATGAAATGACACATTTTATGTCCGGAACATTTACGAGGTCAAATAAGTCAGCTACTGATTGAAAGCCACGTTACGGTAGATACCCGAATTTTTTAGTCGAGAGGTTTCGCGTTTACTCGCGCAAAATCTGAAGAAGGTCCTAATATTAAGTAGTCGTTTTTCAGTTTTTAATATCTCATTAAGTGTTGGAAAGAATCGTACAGAAATTCTCTCATCCAAATGTTTTTAAGATTATTTTTGAAAGTTTTTTTATCTCTTCATGTTCTTCATTCTGGCGACTGTCGTTCAAGCGCAATGCACAAGAAGGCGCTTAGCAACAAGGATGCTGTGTGCAACGATGGAACTCGCGCTATCTATTTCCTGGGCGTACAGAAAACATCGAAGTGGATCATATTTTTGGAGAGTGGGGCGTACTGCTTGACGAAGGCGCAATGCCTGGCAAGATTTGGAAACGAATACACGAAGGTTTTAATGACATCGAAGTACATGCCAGAGACAATCACGGGAAGAGATTTGCTATCGGCGTCTCGGAATGAAAATGAATTATTTTACGACTATTCTCGCGTACTGATTCCATATTGTAGCAGTGACACATTTCTGGGGACGCAAACAAAAGCCTCAAACGCCGAAAACAACAGCTCCGTAGAAAAGTTTGTTTTCAGCGGTAAAATCATTTTTCAAAGCGTCATTTTAGAGCTGCTTAGCCAGGATCTAAGCCAAGCTCGCGAAATTGTTTTGGTTGGTAGCAGTGCTGGAGCTGTAGGTGCATACAATCAAGTACAATGGATGCAAGATGTTCTGTCGTACAGGGGTTTAGATGTTAAGCTTTCAGCGATTATCGACGGTGGGTGGTTCATAAATTTCCAAGAAAGCATCGGATCGAAGCTTGCAAAGGAATTCTACACCGTTGGCAAACCTTTATCCCGTGCATGCGCAGACTTTTCGTACGGATACCCGTGCTGTCTATCAGCTTTATGTATGCTAACACGAGGTTACTACCCTTCAAATGTGCCAACATTTTTTGTGTTCGGGATGTACGATATTTTTATTATTGGTGACATAGTTAAGCGTTTCTCCAAAAGAGTTGTCGTGGCGGACAATGGAGCGACTGATTTAGTAACTCTGATTGATCTATACGGAGGCGCCATGAATCAATCTTTGTTTGCCATCGAGCCGAGCTCTTCAAATCTGAGCTATTTTGTTCCTGCGTGTTTTCAACACACATTCTTTTGTATGTCAAGTTTAAGAGACCAAGGTGGAGTGCTTCACTACAGAAAAATGTTCACTCAAGGAAATGCTCTATTTGGGTGAGTAGCAATCTATATATGGGTAAATGTTTTTTTATTGGTGGATCCGGACCACTTAATAAAAGTAGTTGGCGAGGCGAGATAAATATCCACCACTTTCACCGACACTGAGGTGAATAATTGTTACAGTGTAAACCACACAAGCTGAATAACTAGCGGACCAAAACATTACTTCCGGTACCCAAAGCGACACGCGAAGCCATTTTGTTTCTCTTCGGCTGCTCGGAGATGAATAGTACTTTGCTAATCACCTACAAGTTAACCAATCAGCGCGCGCGGAAAGCACTATTCACTTGTGTGGTATATACTAATGCTACCTACTGACCTTTGACCTATATGGCATTTGCTTACTGTTTCTTGGTACTTCTCGTTCTCTAGTATGACCAAAAGACCTGGACGATGGCTATCTACAGCAATAATAAGTGGAAACGAAACCATTACCTTGCAATCTGCACTTCTTAAATGGGCAAAAACACGTGATCAACCAGTCAGAGTGACTGATAGCTGTCTTGGTGCGATGTGCAACCCCACGTGCCCAGAGTTGCTCAAATTTGTGGACACCGCTGCGGACTGGGGCGAGGTGCTCAATGCAGTGGTCTTAATTGTATCCCTGGTGCTTACAGTTGTATGTGTTGTGGCGAAGATCTGTTTTATGATCCAGTTAGTTTTTCTGAAACGATCTCGGAGCCGTCATATTGAAGAGCATATTAAATATTCGCAGGTAAAGTTGTTTAAGAATTATGACATTGAATTATTCTTTTTATACATAGATCCATGATTCTTTAAATAGTCATCGAGAAGTGGATACTTTAGGACAATGCTATACCATACAAAATCGTGTAATGCCTTGCCGACGTATGGGCGGGAAAATATATATGGAAGTGCTCTGGCGCACACGGCAAATCATTTTTCGTTTCATTGCATGAAATTCTTGAGATTCTAACTTATATATATGCAAAGATTTTCCAGTCACCTAATCGGCTCCTTCAAAGCTTCCCTTTAACTGGCACAATGAGCGGCAGTGACCAATTCTATCTTCATTGTACCACTAAACCAATATGTCCTAAAACTTCTCAAATGTGGAGAAAATGTTACTGAGGAAAGTTCTAAATTGCCAACTTAATGCAAATTCTCCCAATTATTATGGTATAAGACTGTCTTGAAACTAGTATGTAAAATTTGAACTTTCTTTTAGGTGTCCACATGTGAGCCAGGTGAGCCATTAACACTCCTGTACTCGTCACCAGAAGTTCCACAGCATTTCGGAATTCACAGTTGTGACAATCTACAAGGTACGACGCAAGAAAACAACGAGGAACGTTCAAGTAGAATTGAAGGTCAGCTTTCTGACGTCTGCACGGCCAAAGGTTACAACGCCATATTTTATAGAACTGTGCAATATTTACGCTTAGTTTTCCCACAAAAGCGTCGTAATAATGAAATGAAAAACATCGATCTTCATGCAGATCAAGTCGAGCATCATGAACGTAAAGAAACGTCTAGCATTGCCGATCCGAGACAAGGCAATGATCAGGGCATAGAGGACAACAGAAACAAACTTTGCGTTCGAGGGATTCGCGATACAACATTGAGCTTCAAACAAGGCGAACTAATCGCTATAGTAGGAAAACATGGGGCAGGTAAAACGACACTATTAAAGATTTTGAGTGGCAGATTGATTTGTTGGTGCGAACAGGTAAGTTTACACTGAAACACGATCGATCAGTTTGCGTTTTTGAAATGATTGAATACAATTTCATGACGCGAAAGAAAGTATATATGCATGGAATACATAGCCTGCGTTTAACCAGTTTCCAGAAATTTTATTTCTGGAATTTTGTGAGTCTATAATGAACTTATAAGACGACAATTTAAGTGCCTAAATTTAAAGGTTGTAGAGGTGTGTATGCTTGGAAGCATAAAATGTCTGACCTTTCAGTGTCAGTCTATACATGACATTTTTCTGCAAAAAAATCCACGCGCGACTTGACTTTCTCTAACTAATAGACACTGAAGAAATATGTTCTTTCTTGAGACATGCTAAACATGTTAAAATTAAGCTCAGGCTAGTTTCCGCTTAAACCCAGAATGTGGCCTGGCTATTTCACGTTGTTGTTTTGTTGAGGACGACTTAGAAAGATACCACGATTTATAACGCACGTGCAGGGCCACTGTATCGTATCGCTCACTCAATTTTATTTTTGTTTAGCTATTTTAATCCTCTGAAAACTTCATTTTCTCAATTGTACACTTTCAACGTCGAAAAAAATTGTTTTCTTTTTTGCTCTCGTTTTCAGGGACACGTATTTGTAAATGATGTTGGACAACATGAAATTCAGCATATCTATACCAGCAGTACAGGCTTCCTTTCCCAGTTCACGGCACCATATTACGGAGAAATTTCTGTCAGACAGTATCTATTTCTCGCTGCTTTAATGAGGGTTCCCAGAAGCTCAAACAACAAAGCAAAGGTCGAACAAGTGGAGCAAATAATTTCGGAGGTGTGTTTCTGGTATTCGTCAGCGTGGCTCACGTTCTCGAGAATATTAGGAATTCCTCCACAGTTTGGGGTTGTTGTTTTGCTAAGGCTTTGAAGGAGATGTACTAAAATGTATAAAGTCCTGGCCAAATAGAACCGCAAACGTTTACTACGAACTTACGAACTTGCTTACAGACTTGCGTTGGGTGGTCAAACGAATCTGTAGGTGTGCGCATTATCTGACCAATTGAAGTCGCAAGTAGAAGCAAGTTGCTGTCCATTGCTTCGCGACGTTCTAGTTGCGTTTATTAATAAGAAGGACAGTGTCGTTAAAACAAAACAGAAATAAAAATGATGGCGGTTAAAACCAAGGGAACAGCAAACCACGAAAGCTAAACGCTAGCTTAGAAAAGTCTAATTTTAATTTGTTATTTTTATAGATGAACTTAACCTCTGTAGCGGACAAAACTTTTGGCGGGCCATTTAAGACGAATCTCACTGAGCTACAGGTTTGCTGGCAAGCATCATTTTTTCTCAGTAAGATTTATTCATTTCTTTTCTAGCCTCGTCGACTTTCTTTTTTTTTTTTTTTTTTTTCAGAAACGTCTGTTGTGCTTGGCTCTACAACTGATTACCAGGCCTCTTGCAGTCTTCTTAGATGAACCAATCACAGGTACAGTAACAACAAGTCAGAGTGAGACATTTTCAACCATTTCCCACTCAACCTGTTTTTACTTTGTCAAACCATCATTGCAAGCCTTGCGTTTTTAAGTTTGTCTATATTGCAATCCATTTTCATCCTCGCCATCTTTAGTCATCTTCACTTCCCAATGGGTTCCTGTTATTTGTCGAGATTTTTCTACAAAATCAAAACATTATTGTTGGGTTTCCTTCATGCAAGCCTCGCGTTTCCAAGTTTGTTTTTGTTGCAATCCATTTCCATCCTCGCCATCGTCATTCATCCTCACTTCCTAATGGGTTCCTGTCATTTGTCGAGTATTGTTCTACAAAATCAAACCATTATTGTTGGGTTTCCTACATGCAAGCCTCGCGTTTCGAAGTTTGTTTTTGTTGTAATCCATTTCCATCCTCGCCATCGTTATTCATCCTCACTTCCTAATGGGTTCCTGACATTTGTCGAGTATTGTTCTACAAAATCAAACCATTATTGTTGGGTTTCCTACATGCAAGCCTCGCGTTTTCAAGTTTGTCCATATTGCAATCCATTTCCATCCTCGCCATCGTTAGTCATCCTCACTTCCTAATGGGTTCCTGACATTTGTCGAGTATTGTTCTACAAAATCAAACCATTATTGTTGGGTTTCCTACATGCAAGCCTAGCGTTTTCAAGTTTGTCCATATTGCAATCCATTTCCATCCTCGCCATCGTTAGTCATCCTCACTTCCTAATGGTTCCTGACATTTGTCGGGTACTGCTCTGCAAAATCAAAACATTATTGTTGCGTTTTCTGTGATCTAAATATGCGTTTAAGCTTCTTAGTAACACCTTTTGGAACATCTGACATTTTCAGGTTTGGATTCGGTCCCCTCAATGGAATTATTGAACATTCTAAGAAGACTTTGTAATAATGGACATT
The DNA here is from genome assembly GCA_963693305.1 of Meandrina meandrites. Lineage (NCBI taxonomy): Eukaryota > Metazoa > Cnidaria > Anthozoa > Scleractinia > Meandrinidae > Meandrina > Meandrina meandrites. The sequence continues at coordinate 3,013,750 of OY855915.1, forward strand.
TGGTGATTATCACCACAAAAGCGCTACCTGGGAAAACAGCTGAGCTCTTTAATCAATTGATCTTACTCTCTGATAAACAGGTAAGTGAGAATTGTGGAGGTGAACCTCGTGTTATTGGGACACCAAATCCTTTAAGAGAAGATCATTTGATCCCAAAAGCCAGAAGACTCGAAGACCGTGGTCAAAAGTCAATTCTATCTCTATAATACAAATAATTTTGAGCGAAAAACTAAATCAGCAATACACTAATTGACGTTAACAGGGGCGAATAACAGCTCTCTGTAGCATCATCAGAATTATCACTCTCTCATTTGAAATCGATATTCCTCCGCAAGTTGAATTTTCAATTCAATCCTCTAGGTGATATACAGCGGAGAGCCCGCAAAACTTGCAGACCATTACAACCGCGTGTCGGAGGACAGAAACGAGACACAGAAAGGATTAGAAGGTATTTAATTGAGTGCTTCATGTTCTTATGTTTTACAGTCATCTGCCTGCAAGCCTGTGAGTCCGAATCACGCCGGTAAAGATTTTGTTAGCCTGTTCCAGTCGTTCGGTTAGTTGGGGCCTGGGGAGCAGCGTGCAAAACAGCAAGTGAAAACTAAGGGGAGGGGTGTGGAGGAGAAGGCTCTCTCGCCTTAGTCCCCTCGCCATTATTTCCACTCGCCGTTCGTCACGGTCAGTTTTTTAACTTGACTAATTGGGTTCAAAATGACCATACTGTGTACAAACACCTTTTTCACTTTGCTTTGATAGTACCAAAATGGTAAAATTTAGATAGAGAGAGGAAATATTTGTTTCGTGTATACATTTCAATTAAGCTGCCTTCCGCTACTGCAATAAATATCTTTTATTACGGTTACTATTGTTGGCGGCCACTTATTTTAGCGCTTTCAGCGAGTTGGGCGAAAATGGCTAAATTTAACCTCGCTAAAATTTGTCTCGGTCAAATTTAATACGCGTTAAATTTAAGACAATCAGTATTGCAGTCGAAACGTCGCGATCAACAACTTAAAGCGATTCCATCGGCGACAAACGATTAAACGTTCATCTTTTCATCTTACACCACGATGAATAACAAACATCTTTGATAATAGTCGCTAAATCTTGCCCAGAAAATATCGTTACAATTAGTAGCCGAAATGACAGTGACGCTGCTGAGAAATTACGGCGTACTTATGTCGACTCTTACGATTAATTTGCGATGTTTTTAAGACATTATTGCAGATATTCTTCGAAGCAGACAAGTAAAAGAGGCGATGGCGATGCAAAAGCAATTCGAAACAACTGAAAAAGACTCCGCCAGCCCGAAGAAACGAGAGAAAAGTTTTTTACAAGCCCCACACAACAGGTATTTCTGCTAGAAGTATTTTATAACAAATATTTCAATGTGCTTTACATTTTATCCAAAAATATATATTTTTAAAAAACCTCATGTATTCGTAACAAAGGGTCCTGAATTGTTTTCAGCTTGAATACTGCGGGATTCCTTACCAGGTTGTTTGTAATAGACTACAGAGCCTCGTTATCGTCCAGCCGTGGACAGACTGTATACCTGCCAATCATGTTCTCCGTATTTGGATTAACCGCGGGAATTGTTTATTGGCAAGCAGCGACGCCATTACAAATTATCACAGCCTACTGTGGCTCGTCTATCCCCAGTATTCTCTTTCTCAGCTCGGTTTTGCTGAGCCGCATTAATAAGAGCCTGGAGGTGAGTGAAAAAAAAAATACAAAAAAACTCTTCACCAAATCTTTTTCAGGTACGGACAAAAAAAAAATCAGGCTTTTTAACTCTGAAACTTTGTGGCTTAAAGGTCAGTGCGCTGGACTCCTGATCGAGCGGTCTGGGTTCGAGTCCTGGCTTAGGTTATTGTGTTGTGTTCTTGGGAAAGACACTTTACTCTCATAGTGCCTCTCTCCACCCAGGTGTATAAATGGGTTCCGGCGAATTTATTGCTGGGGGTAACCCTGCGATGGACTAGCATACCATCCAGGGTGGAGTAGACATACTCCTTGTCGCCTCATGCTACTGAAACCGGGATAAGCTCTGACCTGATCGGCCACTAGGCTAGAACGCAGACTTTACCTTAATATTTCTGTAAGTCCGTTTTAGACCGGACTGATAGTTATTTTAAGTATTTAAACTACCGTTAAGGTGGCACACTTAGAAATGCACTTAAAAGTACTTTTCCTTGTAGCCGTTATTCAGGAGAAGCGGTGCGTGACGAGAAATAACGGTTACAATATATGTTGCGTGACCAAGAGAACGTAACGATATCCAAAAACAGCTTATCAACACTTTCAAATTTCACTGGGCGCTGTTATAGGTAATTTATTTTCACTCACATTTTGCCTCGCACGAAAACCCGATCTACATTGATTGAATATTTCTTGTCCTTTAATTGTTTCATTTTACGTTGCCCAGATCTGTCGAGTGGAATCTTCACTAAACGTCGGTTACTCCTATGAGCACGTGACACAGGTATTTCTAAGCACATCCGCTGCCTGTGTGTTACCAGTGATCGCATGCTCAGCTCTGACGTACTTCATGGTAATGACGTCATATGACTGGTGGCGATTTTTCCTGGTGACTGTCATCTCATTAGTGTTAAACCAAACGTGGATTGCAGTGTATATGATGGTAACTTACGTTACACCGAGTAACGCTTGTCACGCAGGCCTCGTTATAGCCATATTAGGAGGATTTTCTGGCGGGTTCATTGTCACGAGATATCAGATGCCTATAGGGTAGGTATCAATTCCATAGAATGCCTATAGGGTGGGGTGCCAAATTATTTAGGTGCCTGTAGAGTTTTGGCATAATTATTTTGTTTTAATGCCAAAATGGTAGAAATCCCTTCCATTACATGCCTATGTGATGTGGGCATTATTTAACACTTAATGACTGGTCCGAGGGAAACAGTTTTTAATTTATCGATGTTTCCCAAGAGGGAGCCGAGGGAAATGAAATTAATTGCTTTCCCGAGGGGCCGGCCATTAAGTGATTAAATTTGTTACATAGCACAGCGAAGACTTTTAGAAGAACGGGGATTGCCGGTCAACATTCGAGGGTAACAGTGCACTGTTAACCTCTCACGTCATAGATTTTGCAATGTTGTCTGCTCAGAGACTTTTAGCGGGAAACAGACCGCGCATTGTTTGGAAAAAATTCCAGCTATATGGCCCTATACGACAATTACATTCATATTTACTAGTGCCTTTGTTGTCTGTTTGTTTGTTTGTTGCTTAGCTTGACAAGTACAATACTAGTCCTTTTGGAGAGATGATGAAATTTCAGAGCTTAATGATAGTAATTAACTACTGAATGTATTTCGTTTTGCAGATACAATTTACTATTCTACATCAACCCACAGTTTTATGGTTACTCGGCTATCACTAAAGTCTTGTTACAGAATAGTCGTCTGAAGTGCGAATACGAGTCCGTATTGAACTGTATTAGTACGGATGGAAACGCTGTGCTGGCCAGATTTAATTTTGATTCAGTTAATCCTTATGGACATCTTGTGGTAAGTTTGCAGTTTTTGTTTATGCTCGTCCATGGTTGCTAGAAAGTCAATTGACGCTAACCGGGCATTAGCAGTTAATAAAGGTTTTACAGTTTCTTTTTTCATAAGACGTGTTTCTTTCGAAGCTAATGTTCTTTGGTGTCATTTGAAATTCTTGAGTCAAAGTTAAAGGACAAAAAGCGTAAACAGAAACCCTTACGAAAAAGTTACAAAACTGGAATTAAAAGTATGCTAACTCTGACTGGATTAAAATCAAGTTAACAAAAAAAAACATGTCTGCTGTGATGAAACTTTTTTTTTACTGCTACTTTTAAGTTACAGTTTGACAAGGTTTTAAGTTATCTGGAGATGAGAGAAATTTTACAATAACATGTAGAACCAAGAGAGTATGAAGAACTCTCTTGCTAAAACTGAATATCAAGTTGGCATCGGTTTATCGACATCTTTAATAAAGTTTTTAAAAGTAACAGGGTATTTCATCGTGCTTTAACCAACAGTCCATATCCGTATTCTCGGTTTTCGGAATGGACTTGCTTACATTTGAAGCTAATGCGGGGAATCTCTTTAAATGCAACTCACATGGAGTTCTTTGTAATGATATTATTAGTCTCCACTGCGTGCTAGTTCCAGTCCAATACCGGGAATACGAATACCGTCTACTGGCAATATAGGATACACGGCCGTGATACGAATGATTTCTCATCGAGTGTTGAACAATATTTCACGAGTGAGCGCAGCGAACAAGTGAAATATTTTTCAACATGGGAAAAAAAATTTCGTATATATCCAAGCGACCATGTAATTTTATTTAAATAAATAAATTTAGTGGTATGTCGAGTGGTAGGAAATCGATATAAAAACTCTATCTCACCGTTATCCAGTCTGTGTGATGTCATTTTTATCTATTCGCTATCACTCAGTATACCACTGAAGTATACATAATAAAAGTAGTTAGCTACCCAGACAGACACCCTACTAAAGCTTACATGCAGTCCTAGCTGATCCTGCGTAATACTCCGCTTTACCTCCAGTTACCTCGATACATGTTTGTCTGCTCATTCTCGTCCCCAGAGCCCACGATCCTTCTGGTCTGCGCAGACCAGAAGGATCGCGGCCTCTGGGGTCAAGAATGTTTGTCTGCGATGAGTGTTAAAGTTTGTTTATTTAAGTTGGTCACCAGCTGCTGTGATAAACTGCTTGTTTCCGTTTCAGGTAATGCTGTGCATCACCCTGATATCTCTTCTTTTCTCCTGGCTTCTTTGTGACTCGAAAACGTCGCGATGACGTCACTGTGCGGCGGTCTACGTGTCAAAACAAGCGGAAATGAACCTGCTGTTGCCTGGAGAAATAAACAAAATGGAAGTCAAATAAACTTTGAAAGGGGATATTTCGTCGAAAGCGGAACGTCAAAGTAATTTTTTACCACCCAGTTGGTGAAGCACCTTCATTATGTAATAAGGCCTTTGCCTAAGATTCCTTTGAAAATAATGTAAGACTTGGTGAAAAGATCTTGTAAATGAACCATTTACTTTTCTGGGCCTTACTAAAGCCTTCATTTGCATACGTTATCCTTTAGCTATTGATTACCACGTGGCTCAAACTTTTTGCGGTACTTAAGGTTTATAGATTGTTAATTTTTTTTGTATTTTGCAGATCTAATAATAATAATAATAATAATAATAATAATAATAATAATAATAATAAGAGTTTTGCATTATCGAAGTTATTACTGTTTTCGTGATGGTATTTTTCATCTTAAGGGTAATGTAAATTTTTGAGGTTGTTTTCCTTTTTTTTTGCGGAAACATTTTTTTTTTATCGTGAACTGAAAACCCACAAATATCGCAAAAATTAGAACCCGCAAATATTTGGTGCCTCACAAACAGCAAACTGAAGCTAACTAAGTGGAGCACTTCTTGGCCAATTAGCACTGAAGAAACGACTGTCCCACTAAAAATATATTTAATTTTACAGTGTTGCCCCAGTCTTGTGATATCGCGACTTTTGGTGAGGACCAGGTCACGGAATAACGGTTATTTTTACCCGGCGAAATTGCTTTCGTGCGATCCGGGAGATCCGGACAATTATACCCCGCGTGCATGTTAAGTGAAAACGATATCAATGAACCCACAGGTCAATTACACAAAAAACGTTTTTTTCTCAGTATATAGTGGTGAACACTTTCTTCTGTCCAAGAAGAAATAGAACTTCTTTTCGTAGCAGTAATTTATAGAAAATGTCGATAGTTCATGAAGCCTATTTCATCAGTAGAACGGATTGTCAATGCCACCATGTTAAATATGAGAATTACGCCATTTAATTGTTTGGGAATTCTCTCAATTTTTTTGGCCTTGGCAATTCATTTAATAAGGGCAGTTGATACAATTTATATACAATGTTTACGTTTTTCAAGTTTCCGCAGAGTTGCGGCCAGATGTTTCGTTTGCAGTGCAAACAACTTTTCGTCATTTTATAAGTGATGTTGATAGAACTTGTTATTGGCAACTTTGTGCAATAAATACATGCTTTCTTGAATTAAATTTTTTAAACATTTCAATTTTATTATTCATATTGATATTTTTGATATTTTATTGCAAACATTTCCGACCACCCACAGATTGCAAAGGCCATGCCTGTTTAGTTTTTCATGCTGAAATTGAGCTCATTAAATATTAAATGAAGGAAAATATCAGGATAGATTTGTTAAGTTTCAAGCAAAAAGGAACTACTGGGAATGTTACCAAGGGCATAACATGTCAACAAAATAATTAAAAACAGGAGTTACCCTCACAATGACAAGTCTAAATTCTCACTTATTAAAGATATTGATAATAATAATAATAATAATAATAATAGTTATAATTATAATATTTATTAGTTAGATTAGGCATATTCTATTTTGATAATCATATGTGCATGACAATAACTAATTAATTACAATATGCTACACATTATATGTTAAAATATCGAAAACTTTTCCTTTGTATTTGAACATATTGCTAAATAAAATAGTATTAAAACATTATACGACATCAAGACCTATTCAGAATACCGCGACGTATAGTTCTTTTAAAAAATGTTAATTGGAAGTTTACGCATAGCGATGTAAAACAACAGTTCGTAACTTACTTATAGTTCCTGAAAAAGGTTATTATTAGAGTTCATGGATAACCATTTCAGTCTATGAAGAGCAATTTGCAATGTCGTTATTATTTTGCCAGTCTTGGTTAGCGGAAATTTAAATTAGTGCCTTTAATTTCCAAGAACAAATCAATTACCTCCCTCTCTTGGTTCAAAATGAATTTAAAATTTGTTGTTCCCTCTCACGGAGCAACAAATGTTCTTGTGGCAGAACAAATAAACTCACGGCAATGTATAGTAATCTCACAGGAAAATGATATCAAATCATGGCAAAAGAAAATCAATTCACGGCTTTACTGGAATTTAATTGAAAAGGCCTGTGCATAACTTATATAGGTAGAGCAAGCTGAAGCGACTGAATGAACGCGAAAAGAGAAAGATCTTAAAACCGGTCGATGCCGTTTCGTTCTCCTAACAGGAACATGTATAACTTTCAATAACGCAGTTATTTTTTGTTTTGTTTTTTTTCATCCTGACCTTTTTCGCTTGTCGCAATTTAGCAGAATACAGTCGACTTAAGAGGAGATTTAATATGCGAGGATAATATTTCGAAAGAAAATTCAATCTCGCCCGTTTTCGCCGCGCTTTATTTAACTCACACAGTGAACACCGCGCGGCAAATTTTGCCGCCTTTTCATAGCACCACTACATTTAAGGTCGCCACACACGAGGGGACCAGTCGCAGTTTAAGTCGATCAATTGCAAAATGTTACTGGCGAGGAAATCACTTTGAATTTACTGTTCAATTATCGATTCAAATTGGGATCTTAGGGATATGAGACTTCGGACGTACGGGCGACTTTTAGCGCGCGCAAGAGCTCCGTTATGCTAAAAAAAAATTGTGTACAAGGAAACTTAAATCCACTCTCTCCTCGCTTAGCTTAATACGTACAAAACTTTTATTGTGACTGAAATATCAAGATTTACGAGTGTAAAACTGTTGTTAATGAGCTGCTAAGCCGCTGCTAAGCTGCTCTCCACCCAGGTGTATAAATGGGTACCGGCGAAATACTGCTGGGGGTAACCCTGCGATGGACTAGCATCCCATCCAGGGGGGAGTAGAAATACTCCTAGTCGCTTAATGCTACGGAAACCGGGATAAGCTCCGGCGGTATGAGCCACTAGTAGGCTCGACGCAGACTTTACCTTTTTTTTTTAAGCCGCGCGAAGCAATTTTGTTACCAAGAGCTTCAGAATGCAAAAAGACCTGCAGAGATGATAACTCGCTAGGAATGTCGATAATTCGGGTGACCACTTCGCCCGGGGAGGGATTCTCCCAAGAATTTCGGATATGGGTGTGTTGCGAAGATTCTTAAACCCTGACCCTATTTAAAGAAAACTAAATTGATACCTTTTAAGGCCCAAACACCCAAAAGTAACACCTTATTCAAGGGGAGGAGAAACGTTGAGTGACGAACCAAACAACGGGTTACCGCGCACGGCAAGGCACGAATATTTATAAAATCACTTTACTAATACTCGAACGGACAGTTCAGTTTTAACGGACCATTTTTTTTTTTCGTTTAGCTGGGCGTTTACGTATTGAATTGTTAGCTGATAGAATTTAGGCACCCAATCTAAGGATCACACCGGGAACACAATGTCAAAAGGAGCAAAAACGATGCCCTATTTAAGGACCGAGAACCTCAAAAACTATACCCTGTCCCGCGGCACATACCTATATAGCCCATATATGGGAATACCAGATACGGGCCATTTTGAAACTTGCGCAATAAGAGATTGCTCTCTTATAAGAGATTTATATTATGCAACGTTTTTCGCTTCTAAATAACAGAAAGTGAAGTTATTAATTGAGCGCAGTCTGACAGGAAAACAAGAACCGTGAGACATTTGTACTAGTGCCAGTAGTTTAGCGCGTTGTTTTTACTGCATTGAGTGTAGTTAGAGAATAGAAGTCGGCATTAGGTCGAGTCTAGTCTCGTAGTTCACTCAATTGTATTTATAGTGAGCAACTGTTCACATTCCGAACTGACCTCAGTGGCAAGTTCAGCATCTCTTGGAGCAGACACTGTCGACGACTGAACCACACTGCTCAGACTAAACAGTATTCTCTGGAAACCGCACGACATTAAAGGGGCACTATCACGGCTGATCATAGAAATTTCTATGTTCTGATTTCCTCAATATATTGCCAAATACCACCAAATACACGAATAAATTTGATAAAGAGATCCCACAAAACAAGATAGAACAGTTATTGTGAGGAAGAAGTACAGGATTGCAAGGATGGAAGTGGATTGTGTTTGATTTTTGGACAGGATGTCCAGAAATCAAAGCTGCCATTCTGGTGAAATTTTGAACCGTTCATTAGTCACTTTTTCCACTTAATTGATATTTCTTTGCTTTTACCACTTTTAGCATTTTTCTCTTCCTATCGCAACACAATAAAGCGCATTTATAGCAAGCTACAGGCCATTTTTATATAAAATATGATATTCCAGGCATGACAGTGTCCCTTTAAATTGTTATCTATAATTGAAGGTCAAATCGCAGACTTCAGGAACGAAATACCGACACGGAACAAATATTAGGAGACTCGATTTCCATCTGCTGTTCACGACAGAGGGAGGGGAGGGTGAGTGTCTGAAGACTTCATTTTACAGTGTCTTATAAACCAAACAACTTGATTTTACAAGTTACAATACATGACAATTTCGTGTGTTGCTATTATTTTGTGCTGAAAGCTGTTGAACGATCTTTCAAAGAAAATGCTTAATTAACTTTGTCTGGAACAAACTGTTACTGAGTTTAAATTGCCCGCGGACGTAGTCTGGGAATTTTGGGGTAGAAAGGTACCGCTGGGACTCTGATTAGTTTACCCCTTCCAAGGTCATTCTCAGCTGCATTTTTTGCAAGCCTATTTTATACTAGATGCCAAAAGTCCTTACCCTAGCCCAGACATGCTATACTCCAGAAACTCTATCACAATTACATACAGTCAGTTTAAATTTATTAAAAGTTTCCGTAATGATTTGTATTTCCGTTTAAAATGTAAGTTGTTTTCAATTCCAGTCTGGACTAAATTCTTCGCACATTACACGTACCTTGTAGTACATTTAGACCAAAGCTCTTTGATTCCTATACCCCATCCCAGAATAAAATACTTGAAACCGCCCACTTAATAGAGACGCATATAGCTCATTTATGGGAGTACCACCTCCTCCCCCCGGGAATAATTGCTAACAAACTGACCTTGGGAGATATGTAAATGCACTTTACCAGAATTAACCATGACCGAGTCTGTATCATAGACGGAAATGTCTCGTCGGTCAGGAAATAACACTTCTAAGATATGTTACCATCAGTTGCCCCTAACATACAGCTTTCTAAACTTCAATGGTGGCCACGTGCAGGCAAGAAACTCTAGTATCAGAAATTAGTGACACGTATACTATGATGAGCTGTCAATCATGATACTTTGCGGCTTTTGCGGGCAGCTATTTAGACTTGCCATATGAGTCAGTTTAGTCAGTTGTAGCTTGCGCGCAATGTCTCCAGTGGGTGTCATAGGCTCTGGTTAAATTTATCAAGAGGTGTGCCTGCGACTCGAAATCTTCCACACGAATTGTACAAAGCAACCGCGGTTGCAATTGGGCCAGTTTTGAAAATGAAATCCTTCGGCTCTCTGGTCGTAGTTCTTACAGTTTGCGTTTTTGTTTGTGCGCACTTCCTGCCCATTACAGCATCGGAAGCCGCAGCCAGCCTGAAGCAACAAGGGCAAGAACGAGGTTAGTGTAAATCACTTCCGATGTCTTGACTGGAAACTTAAATTCGTGGAGTGAAAAGGAAATGTCCAATTAGACGTCCACTTGATGAGCGATGGGAGACCCAGCGCATCGCGACACAAACGCAAACTATTTTTTTTTATGTATTAGCGGGAACTGTGTATTTGTAAACTTCGGATGCAAGCGAAGTATAGATCGAGTTTTTCTTTTCTTCTTTCACTCTTAAAAATTCCTGTTTCTCGATCGTTTTAAAGCTTAACGCTGCGCATCATCTAAAAATGAAATGTCTAAATTGGTGGTTACGTAACGGTTACGACATACACTTGACTCAAGGGACTCGCGTTTCACGTAGCAAGTTTTGTTAAAGCGGCGGCTCAAACTCTTAGAGGTCTTTAGAGAATGTAGATCACTTAAGAAAGTACAACAGCCACTTACGAACCACTGCATTTCAATGAACGTATAATCAAAATCCGTGATCATGATTTACTGCGAGTATCCAAAAATCATCACGCAGTGTTTTTTCTCTGGGTGCAAACTCGATGACGACGGGCACTAGCTAATTAAGAACTCTTGAGTTTTGATCCGTCCGTGCCGACGGCTTCTTTTCTTTCTCCGTGTGCACAATAACAGTAAATGAAGAACAAAGCCTTGGCAAACAAGTTTTGTTACTTCAAACGCTTACATTCTTTTGTTAAATGGCATCTATTTCAGCTGATAATGGAGCTAAACTGACAGTTTGTGGCTCTAAATGTAAATACAAAACATAACATTATTCGCAAGAAAATGGCTTACACAGGAATCAGCGAAAAATGAGGCTACAAATTGAATTGAAACCTTTTTTCTGGAAACCTTTTGATTCAATTCTCTCTGTTTTGAATTTGACAAGTCCTGTCTAGAATTTCGTGACTACGAATTGCTTCCACATAATCTTTGGCAACGAACTGAAACTTGTGACCGATGTTTAACCTTTGTACAAAGTGCACCGATTTCTTTGCGGGTTTCACTGCGGTTGTGAGACGTGGCAATAAAATTTCTTGTCATTTCGTCTTTGTATTTAATCTTCTCATACTTCCCACCACGAAAAAAGCAATTCAAAGTTCTCTTTGTCTTTTCTGTGTATACCTCCTTTTTAAGATAAAATGTTATAAGTAAATGAAGTTAGCTTACGTGACTTCTACCAAAAGATTAAAGACATACAGTCCGACTCCTAGCCACCTATTAAGCGGCCACCCTCCACTAAGCGGCCACTTTCCAAAGTCCCGATTTATTTGTCAGTAAACTGCTGTATTTGATACCTCTATTCAACGGCCACCTCTATTAAGCGGCCGCGGCCACCTTTTTGCTGTCGCAAGTGTATTATTTATATGGTTTTTTACCGCCATTAATTCTTTCCAAGCGAAATTGTGACAGATGATATAAGGTGATAACTGAAAACAACAAGAAAACAAGAACTGCAGGCCTAAGAAACTTGTCAACGATGTTTTGCATATTTTTCTGTACATTACTGATCAACCCGAAGAAATACTGTACACTTCAACTACGTCCCATCTGTGTTAGAGCTAGAATTATGCATGGGCTGAAAATGCACTTGATGTTTTGTTACAATGAATTTTTGATTTATCTTCATATATGTTCACGTTTTAAAAGCATTTTGCTATGCAGAATCAATAAAATCATGTTAACTGCCATCTTTATCCAATTTATATTGTACCTCTATTAAGCGACCAACCTCTATTAAGCGGCCACTTTGCAAAGTCCAGGGGGTGGCCGCTTAATAGAGGTCGGACTGTAATTGCAGATAGACACGCTCTTGCAAGCTTTTCTTTGAAAACGTGGTTTCGATTTATAGTAACAGTGTTTTTGGGAGGTACGCGTCCTTGCAGCCTTTTTTGGTTGCTCGTTTATGTAAACATTCACCAGGCGAAGGCGTGATTGTGAACGTAAGCCTTTAAATCCTATTTTCGCGATTTTATTTTCCTGTAGAATCATCAAATAGAGCTGAAAAAACTCTGCAGTCACGAACTGTTTCAACCTGCTAATTAACACGGTTTTATTTTAGCTTTTCTGCTATACTTTATGTAAAATGACTTCTGCTTCCATGCGTGCGCGCGTGCTCTTTAATTCTGCTTTCTCTGTCGCGAGCATTAGTTTCCTTTCTTTTGTTTTTAAGTAGATTAATGTCGTACACAGTTTTCTTTATGAATAACGGTAGTTCATTTGGGTATTTGTGTAGTTGTAACTTATGCTCCATGTTGTATATAAAGTCCAAGCGCTTTTGTCTATAAAAGGAATTTTAGTACCCCTTATGAAAGCCCTTGCGTGTTCTACGGTCTATCGATCTGTTGCAGTCAAAAACCTCGCAGACAAGATTGCTACGAAAAAAAACGTTAATCTCTCATTGCACTATACGGCCAATCAATCACCTACTTTGAAATGTATTTGTCACCTTTTGCTTAACGTTTTTTCTGATTATCTTTTAAGCCTGGACAGCTAATCTCTGGCGCCGAATCAAGCGAGGTGTATCCAGTAATCACACTTCGGCCAACACAACCCAAGTACAGAACTTAACCACCACGGGGGTCCCCACAGTAGCTACAACTTACAGACGCCCTTTCTTTGGCTGGCCAACAAGACGAAGAAACACTGCAAGGCCACGTGGATCTGCCTTGAATTTAACAGGACTGACAGAAGTTCAAATCGATAAGCTATCAAGGGGAAACAGAAGTACTGTTCCGCTCGATCATCTGGGATTTCCAGTCATTCCCAACATTCATCGCGGTACGCGTCGACCTCCACCGCGAACCAAACATAACGCAAGCAGCTCCACTCAGAATTCAGGAAAAGTCTGGGACTTTTCTAACGACATTGTGGGCGAGCTTCGCAAAAGAGAAAATGGAACTCAGACATCGACTTATTTTGTGGAGCTTAGCAGCAAGATCCCACATACAGAAGGAGCTCAGAGAGAATCTCGCCGTAATAACAGACGGGACATTTCCTTGGTCATCGCAAAACACAGCATTTGGATCTCTGTCATAGCCAGCTTGTTACTGGCCGCGTCAATCTGTCTGATGGCTCACTGGTTACGACAGAGGAGACGTGGAAAGCTGATGATTGCACCCGCGGGTAACAAAGGTCAGCGGTTCGCAGCAGTTGTTTTCAAAGCATGACGAATCTGTGCGAAACTCTAAACAAGCGAGCCTACCTTCTTGCCCGGGGGGGCGGGGGACTCCCATATGGATAGGACGGGGATGCTCGTCGGCAATTTTGAATTTCACCCCTAAAAGAGACCAATCTAGGCGTGGCCGAAGCTTATGCAGACCCCTAAAACAGACCGGTTTAAAATACAGACAAATAAAAAGTACAATGGACTTTAGATATTAATGTTATGGTAAACTTTGTTTATACGAATCTAGTAAATATAACAAAAATTCTTTCTTTTTTTGTTATTTCTTCGTGTGCGACCCTAAACGAGACCTTGACGGCTAAAAATAATGACATTTTGCCCAGAACACCCTAAGCGAGACCAAAATCCGAAATTTACATCCCTAAGCGAGACGACGAGCATCCCCGTACCTTTCATATCGGAGTCCCCCCCCCCCCCCCCGGGCCTTCTTGTTTGTAAACGGCAAGTTCGGTAGGTGCTCTTCGAATCGAAGAATAATAATAGTTGCATGCTTTAGATCATTTATTTTAATAGAACAATGGTCAACGCTTCAGCAGCAATTGTATCGAAACGCCAGGTCGTTCGGATAACTAAGCTGAAGCATTTTTTTGCATAATGTCTTACATTTTGTAGGCGTCTATAACGCTTTGAAAAAGAACTAGATTCAAGTTAATTGAGGCTCAATATACATACATACTTTATTGACTTTCCCCTTAGAGGCTTTTCAAAGACAATACGTTTAACAAGAGACATTTATGTTTAACAAGATGTATAACAAGATGTATAACAATATGTTTAACAAGAGACATTTGATTATATAACATAGAAACTACACGAAAAATTGAGTGTGCAAACCAAGCAGTTTTTCTGGCTAGTCTTTAATTAGAGTCGTGTAGCAGCTTTCAAAAACTCTTACATGAATTGCTCGCTACCCTGCGAGAGAGTAGTGGAGCAAACAACAGGAACAATGCCCCTAGTCCCCAAAACAACGAGAACTGCTTCACTAGAGAACCAATAGAACTACAGGCTAACGAGAGCTGCTACACTACACGTATAAACGATGATTATGATATGCATGATACTAATTAACGGTGGGTTATAAGTAAGTAAGTTGCCTTTATTTAAAACACGATGTAGATGTAGATATAAGTAACTAATTACTCTTTTGCTTAAAATGTTATGCTTCTAGTAGTAGCTTATAGTGTAGCCTGCCTTAAGTACTTTTGTATTTTATCTGCCTTTGAAAACTGTCATGAAATTGTGAAATAAATTGTGACTTGGGGTGACTCCCTTGAAATTAATTAAGTCGACAAGCCAATTTTTTAAACATTTCCTTGTTTATCATGTATGAATTAACATATTGAACATTAATAATGGAGGTCACACTGATGTCGAAAAAGACGAGAAAGGCTGCATAATTCCTTGCAATACCTGAATCTGCTACAACAAATATGTTTCTTATAAGCGTTCACTCCACTTTTCCTTGGAGCAGAAACGTAGGAAGCAGGCCCGGTGGAGGGGAGGGGGGTACTCAATTTTTTTTTATACGGGGAGGCTCCACCCGAGATCCATGCCTTTACACTTTCATATACCATTTTCACAGAAACGTTAACCCTTGCATACACCTTCGATAGAAAATGTTACCCTTTTCACATACCTGGCCTACAGAAGGATAAGATTTTTCACCTGAATAATGCCTTAAAATACTTCAATGAATCAACTGTTGGGTACGTCTGTTCGGCATATTTTGATAGGCCCTTAATAACAGTTCTCCCTAACATTTTACTACTCCAGCTCGCGTGAAATCCCTACCCTCTTTTATACCTAGGGCCTGGAAAAAAGTACCTCTTTCGGACGGAACCTCCCCATATAGTCCACTATAGGGAGACCCTCCCTCCCCCCCTCTCCCTTCTGGGGGAGCAGATAAAACAGAAGAACTTGAAATACTGCAATATATTTTCTGTTTACACTAAAAGGAACAATGTAGTGTTTTCTAAATTAATGCAATTTAATTCTACAAAAATATCAAAGGTGACAAGAATTATTGCTATAACGAGGCAGTCTTCATCCCCTAAATCTTATGCAACGCTTTCTCGTGGTATACTATGGAATATCCCACGAGTCACTTGTATTTTCTCGGTATACACACGAACCTTTAGGTGAGTGTGTATACGAAGAAAATACAAGTGACAAGTGGGATATTCCATATAAATAGAGGATAATACATGGTTGCGCGGAGATATGAAATTTATCTTCGAGTGTTCAGCTCGATATCTCACGAGTGAGCGCAGCGAACGAGTGAGATATCGATTTGAACACGAGAAGATAAATTTCGTATCCCAACCAACCATGTATTGTTCTGTTTATTTTATAAACCTACTAATAACGAGGTTTTTGACGATTTTCCGAAGATTTCCGACCATTTTCCGAAGATTTCCGAAGATTTTGAAAATGTTGTCCTGTAGTCATACGAATGTTTCCCAACATTTTCCGAAGTTTTCCGAAAATTTCCGAAAATTTCCGAAGATTCCCGAAGATTGCCGAGGAAGATCCGAAGATGTTTCGACTTAATATCGATAAACGTTGGCCCATTGAGCATAGTAACATGGCAAACTCTGTGAGCTGATTGGTAAAAAATGATATCACACATGTGTGGATACAATTTCTATCCGCACATGTGTGATACCATTTTTCTCGATTTGCTACCACTCGCTATACCACTGCAGTTATTTAATAAGTATACAACGAGAAAGTGTTGTGTAACTATCTTATACCATGCCATAGAAAATACGCTGACTAAATTTCGTCGAGAATAAGACCGCAGCGCACGATGGGAAGGTTGGGTTGAATACCGTCGAATATACAACGGCTTTCCTGTATTCTGATTGGCTGTATTTTCTATGGCATGGTATAAAAGCACGTTTCGAACGAGTTTTAAGGGGTACCTACGTGATCATGTTTTTAAGTAATGTTCACGTTTTGTTAAAAATTACATCTTAGTTCACTGAAGTTAATTTGTGTTTTTATTAGTGATAAGTGCACAAGGGTTTGAGCATTAAAAAAAAAACGAAGGTTTGATCATATATTGTTCAAAAAGATCCAGCTGCGTTCTGCATTTTGTCCTTATGTTTTAGAGAAATAGCCAAAACCTAATCAAAATGTTGTTGAGCGATTTATTACTCTGTTCCAGGCTCTCGGTAGTTGGGGGCGAGCAAAAAAAGCATGCGAGCGAGGAAAAAACGAGGGGAGACTAGAGCCTGGAGCAGGCTAGCAGTTTACTCAATATCTTCATCTCGGTGTTCTAGGCGCATTTCACTTAGGAGTGAAAGTACTAAGTTCATACATGAGCACCGTTTTGACCAAAAGTGCAGCAAAATCGCCGTGGTAACGCCTGCTCAAGTTTGCGTTAACGTAATAAAGTATTTAAATCGTTAAACCACATTACTCAAAGCACGTTTCCTCGCTCAAGCCCGTTCTTAAGTAGTCTTTAAGTCAAATAGTCGTTCTTTGGAATGGAAAACAATTCGCCATTTTCCTAAAAAAGAGACGGTTCCATTAACGGAAATAATAAAAATACATTTTCATGATTTAATCTTGATGTAGTTCTCACGCATTTTATCTAAATATATATACCACTAACACCTAGTATTACCCGATTTTGAAATTCCTAGCAACATTTTAAGTGATGTTAAGTCAATTGGTATAAATGAATACGACAGTACTTAACGGATTTCCTGTTTAAATAGAGAGACTTGTCATCGGGTATTTGAACTTCAAGTTCAAAGTTGAAAGGACGTTTAAAGTTTCAACTTCGTTGTTAAACGTTTTTATAAAAGAAACACCTATGATTCGCAGATGTAACGTTGAGCTCAAACTATAGTGCCTGTTCTTATTCTTTGTAGCACGTCTTGTAATAACTTTCTCTCCTTGGCGTCGATTGCGTGTTTCGTGTTGTTATTGCTTTGAAACTGGTTACTACTCTTTCACCTTTGCACTCTCTCCTATTTTGATCGCAAGGAACTCGATCCCACCTTTCAGTGGCTTAGCTATAGAAGTACTTCAAGTTTAATGCACACATAAAACTTTCCAAAGACCAAACTATCAATCACTGGAATTCTGTAAACTTCTGCAGTGGTTTAGGGCGCTGGTCTTGTAATCCGGAGGTCCCGGGTTCAAGCCCTCCACCCTGCCACTAGCTGGATTTGTTTCACGGTCGTCCCGAGTTCAAATCCTCGGTCACGCTTTGTATATAGCCAACTAGGTCTGCCTCCAGCCAGTTGGGATTTTTAACCATGTTATGTTCATTTAAAGTTATTTGTTTCCTATGTTTCAGTGGCATGCCTGCAAACTAGCTATCTCGAAGCTAAGTGCATGACCACTATAAACAACATTTACATTTACATTTTTCATTTTTGAGCCGCTGAAAGCCATGTTGTCGCTTAATAAAAGAGCCGCTAAAACCCTTTCAAGTATTTTGTTTATCGAATGCTTTTAAATTTATGGCACAAAACCAGAGATATCGAAAGGACTTTCAACCAACCCACCTTAACCGTGCGTTTTATCACGCGCGAAGTAGCCCAGGCCGGATCTTTGTACTGGGATGGGTTGGGTAGGTTTTGTGATATTTGTAATATAAGAATGCCCCCATGATCGCTCTTCTACTGACTCTCAGAATAAACCAAGTTTGTTAACTTTCTTACGGGACTTCTATTAGTAAACCGTGGGCTATTTGCCTAACCTTTCAAATTGCTTTTGCTTAATTTCTCTGACAGCCACGCGCAAAGAACGTTAACCGCCTCAACAAGCTGGACTCTTTGGTCTGAGAGAGCTCACTAGTTTCTATGCAGTTATTTATTTGCATTCTATGTTTGTATCTTCCGATGCTTGTTTTATACTTTCTCGTAATTGCCTGTCAAAGTCAACGGTGAGCAACCTCGACGTACCACCCAGATTAAGAAACTGCTCGCTTCTCGGAACAGGTCGATCATGGCCGGCAAATTTCCGTACTTTCGTTCCGCACTAAATGGATCATTGAGATTGTTGTTTGTTGAACACTAGTATTTCTTTTATATAAAGAAAAACACGAGGCAAAGAGGAATATCTTTCAAAATTTTCAGTCAGTATTTTTGACGTTGTATAAAATCCTTTATTTGCAAGAGAAAGAGTAATGTGGCTGGACTTTACAAACATTTCCTTTCGATTTCCTTGCATATAGCTTCAAAGGATAGCTGCGTCGCATTCATGAATCTTCATTTTCTTAAAGAAGTAAATTGAGCGTTTTATTTACTAGGGTAAAGATCATCACGGGAAGCAAAACTACAATTAATTTATTTCTTAAATCTTACTGAAATTATAAAAAGAGCCGCTGAGTGTTTTCAAGCTTCTGACACAATGCAGAGATTACAAAACAGTAAGGCGAAATCTGTTTTCCAAAATATATTAAGAGATAATTTCTAATTACAACACTAACTTGTCGACAGACAATCAAAGATAATTCAGCCTTTGAATTTATAGTCTATAGGCTCAAAGAATTTCAAAATGAGTGAAGAATAAAATTTACCAAATAATATTGTAACTACTCGAATAGCAATAAAAGATCAACTTCAACGTTTTTTCTTCGCGAAGCCTTTAAAGCCTGAACTTGCCGTTTTAAACAATTTTGTTTTAACAAAGTTCATTATAAGCGGGTTTCTGGTTTGAAGTTCAAGCTTTGAAAACAACGGCTGCAGACCGCTGACTTTTGTTACCCGCAGGTGCAATCATCAGCTTTCCACGTGTCCTTCGTCGTACCGAGTGCACGGTTACAAAAATAAACGCGGCCAGTAATAAGCTGGCTACGACAGAGATCCAAATGCTGTGTTTTGCGATGACCAAGGAAATGTTCCGTCTATTATCACGGCGAGATTCTCTCTGAGCTCCTTCTGTTTGAGGGACCTTGCTGCTAAGCTCCACAAAATGAGTTGATGTAGTTGTGTTTAATCGCAAACTGGACGTTTCAGTTCCGTTTCCTCTCTTGCGGAGTTCGCCCATAATTTCGTGAGAAACGTCCCCGTCATGGTCTTCTCCTGAGTTCTGAGTGGAGCTGCTTGCGTTATGTTTGGTTCGCGGTGGAGGTCGACGCGTACCGCGAGGACTGTTGGGAAAGATTGGAAATCCCAGGTGATCGAGTGGAACAGTGCTCCTGTTTCCCCGTGTTAGCTTATCGATTTGAACTTCTGTCAGTCCTGTTAAATTCAAGGCAGACCCACTTGGTTTTGCAGTGTTTCTTCGTCTTGTTGGCCAGCCAAAGAAAGGGCGTCTGTAAATTGTAGCTACTGTGGGGACTCCCGTGGTGGTGTTGTAGCTACTGTGGGGACCCCCCTGAGTTGTGTTGGCGGAACCGGAAGTATGATCACTGGACACGTCACGCTTGATTCGGCGCCCGCTACTTCCCGTCCAAGAAGCTAAAGAGATTATAAGAAAAATGTTAAAAATTAAGTGACCGAAGACATTTTCAAGTGGTGAATAAGTGAATGGTTTTAATAAGTTAGTTAGGTGTCCACAATTAGTAGAGGGGACTTTTCCCCTCAGCTACTCCTTTTGACACATTAATAAAGTTATTATTATTATTATTATTATTATTATTATTATTATTATTATTATTATTATTATTATTATTATTAATCAAGAGTGCATTTTGGACATTGGGAGGTTAATGTTTTTATTACATTTTTTAAAAGACCTTGGACTGTATGGCTTCAAGATACAACAGCGACAGCCCTCAGGAAACATGCAAAGGTTTTAGTGTTAAAAGGCCACTATGGATATTTAGAGGCAAAGGCTGCTTGCGACCTCATGCAGGGCAAAACACTAAGACAGATCTGAAAGTTACCAGTTGCTTTATCAGTGTAACCGGAATTTATATATCGCTTAGCTATCCGAGCATTGTTTTCAGGATAAATGCTCGTGTTTGTATTACATTTCGTCTTTTTACAAACGAATCATGCAATTTTAACTAAACATTCCATGGTCCCAGAGGGGAGGAGAGGGGGTAATTTTTGGGTTATCCAAGTTTTGCGAGTCTAGACGGATGTGGAAATGAATGCGGATTAAAGCACTAAAACTATAGATAAGCAAAATTCGGAGATTAAAAACACAGAATCTGATATCAAACAAACATTGCTAAAGGAAACCCTTATGTCTTATCTTTGTTATGTAAACACTGAAATTCTTACAGACCAAGGTGCGCCCAGATTACGTGCAGGTGAACGTAATGCAAGTGACCAGATCATTGCAAGCCTATTTCCGTGCCTTAAGCCTGGTTTTTGAGCCGTAAGAGGGCAATGGCGAACCATCAACTTGTTTCCTTTGTTTTTTGTTTTTCTCTTAAAGGATTTGTTTCCTGATACAATCGAGGATTCCAGAATGGAAATCATCCCATTCAGCACGTGGTTTGTTCAGCGCATTTGTGTAATACTCTAAAGAGATTAATTCTGCAACCTGCTTCGATTACGTTTACTAAAACAGCAAATACAGTTTATACTAAAGCATGACGAAAAAGCTGGTTTCTACGTGTTTGTGCTGTTTGGACGTTTTTACAATGCCAGCGTGGCTGAGAACACACAAAAGAACATTAACGATAACCCACTTTCATGCTCTGCAACATTTTGCCGCCGGAATATGAACATTTAAACTTAAAAGGCTCGATAGACTTCATGCTACCCGAGTTTTTTGCTGTCAGTCGGCTTTTCAAAAGTCAGATTTACAGTCACGAAAATTAAGGCATTTATTGATCAAGTTTAAAAATAAGTGCTGAGCAGTGCGCCAAGAATATAAACATTCAACAAAATGAACATTACATTTAAATATATCTTGCTTTCAGACATTCGTTTTTAAAAATCACACACCTTGAACGATTTCCAATACGTGCGCAAACTCAGCTTTGCGGATTTAAGAACCAAAAAGGAATATTGCCTTTTAATGCTGTTATTTTTACAAACAGTTTAACGTTAAAAAGATTTCTTTCGACCACGTTTTTGTAAGTGCAAATATAGATTTAAAACATTAATTTTCTACCTCAGAATAAAGAACGCGCAAAATGTAGTTCCACTACCTTTTGGCTAATTTCGCTGACTGAATGCTAGTTTTTACTGTAAGCAATTTTTAAAACGTGTTTAGCTGCAAAAAATACGTGACATAATTCTTGGCATGGTAAGAGTGTCTTTAAAAACAAATGACTATATTTAGCTTTATATAACTTCCATTGTTGCTCGTTACCCCTGGCCACTTAAACAAAGATTGAAGCCTTTTGTAGCAGTATGTAGCTTGCTTGCAAAGATTTATCTTTCTTTCATCGCGTTGTGTGTATAGGTGAAGAACAACCTGAGTTATCGGAGCACTAGACAGATCAAACGTCAAGATCTTCAGCCGTAGATTCACTCCGTGGCCCACCTCATCTTTTTTATATAATTTACGCAGTTTTTTTCCCTGCTCTAGATAAGTGGTTGCTATCAGACATTTGAATGTTTGAGTACCACCGAGGAACAAAGTGACGGGAGGTAATCAATATGTTAACACAAGAAGTGTCATAAGCATGCAGTTATATAAAATTCAAATATTTGATCCAAGACCATGCAATGAAAGATCAGTAACGAAGACCGTGCAAAAAAGAAGCAGGGGATGAAAAGCCCTTTTTCTTTTGTCCGATAGCTCACAACTTGTCAAAAAAGGCGTGAAAAAGATTTCTTCGTGGATTGAGCAAAGGGTCCTCCTTTGAAGAGGTGAGGTAGTTCGGTGCAAGAAAATTTCCGTTCTCGGACAATTGCATGCAGTATTCTACTCAAACCATTGGAAATCTCACTAACCTCGTCCTTGTTGCTTCAACCTACTGGCTACAGCGGATGCTGTGATCAGCAGGAAGTACGAGGAAACAAAGAAAACCGAAATAATTAGGACAATAGGAAAAAACGGTTTCATTTTCAAACTGTAGCGCCGTTCACTGGCCGTTCGCCAACAAGGTGACTGCTGTTGAAACCTTGGAGCCAAAGCACGCCCCTTCAGCAGTTGTATGGAAATTGGTGCAGTTGTGTCTTACGAGAACACTCGCAGAACTAATTCACTGACAGTGTTGTACGTCTTAAGAACGTCGCTATCCAAGCCTTCAACACGAATTTGTGATTGGCAGCACACTTAATGACTGTCATACATGACATTCATTTTTGCGGTCAGAATTTATTACGAAGGCGCCACTTGTCGCTTCAAGGATAGGAAGTTGTATAACGACTCAAACATTCTACAAAAAATGATATTTCCTGAGCTTATACGGACTCCGTTGCAGTCAATAAGTGCATTTGCATATCTCCCAGCCGGCCACCAAAGAAAATGTCCGGAGCAAGAATATTGATCCATAGATAATACTTCGATTCTGTGTGAAAGAATTTTGTGCTTCAGGGCTAGAAATCGACATCTATTCATGATCAACTTTGAAGGCAAATATAGAAGTACTGAACTCTTTGTTAATAGTCTGATATCGTTCGCTCAAAAAAGTGAGCTACGCTTGGGAGGGTCACGTGATTCCTTGGAGGAAGAAGCATTCTTAAAAATGACATATACTCCAACTGCAAGAACGAATTCAACTTTGTCTGAGATCTATTGCGTAAACAAGGCCACTGCCTTAGTATAAACCTATACACTAAGAGCTGGAATTTCGGCCTTACAAGGTACACTCTTTTTTTATATAAGAATTTTTTTTTATAAGAACGTTGAGGCTGAGATTAACTAAAATTAAGAACATGCTGAGAACATACCCCAGACCGAGAGTCGGAGAACGTATGGATTTTGCCCACTTTTAAAAATCTTTTCTAAAATGAGCAACATAAATAGATGCAAAACTATGTGGTCTAACAGTATTTAACTTTAAAAGTAATTTGTCCGCGGTACCAGAGTTTGACGAGCTGTTTGATACGTTTCCTGCATGATTTTGTCCACACTGATTGATCTATTGAAATACTACCATGTAACTTAAGACCGTCTTAAGAACATTTTCAGCCTCAGATCATCAAAAAAATAAGATCTCTCAGCCTCAGTCCCAAAATTAGACGTTGTTATAAAGAGTGTAACTTTAAAAACAATTAAGCACTTTGTAGTGCTTAACCGATCAACTGTCAAAAGACGAGGACGGCTGTTAGCCGCTCGAAAGTCTCAACTCTGAAGAATTTTCGTGAATTCCATTTGAAATTAAGTCAAGAATGTGAAATCGGGTTTTGCTAAGAAGAGCCTACTGTTCAAAGGTTAAAAGTTAGGGTTTTACAATATAAAAAAAAACATGCTATCAAAGTCCGAGGGAGGAAATAAAACCGCTTCAAAGACTTGACCCTAAACTTGAGTTTAAAAAAAAACTTAACATGTTTGTGAAATGTTGCATTCATTCATGCAAGAGAGAGTCGAATAGTTTTTCAATGATAGCGCAATCGGTTCAACTCTTCACTCTTTAAACGGAACTGAAGTATTCATCTATGCCAATTAACTCAGAAGAATTAATTTACATTGCGGTACTCGAAAAGTTGCTACGAATTTTTTTTTAATGAGGTCAGAGTTTTTAGCGAAAAGGTTAAGCATAACAGTTTTGCAAACATAAAAACACGCAATCATCACCAAAGAAAGGAACGTTTTTCTTCTAGACGAGCTAAAAGGACAAATAATACACACGAGCTGAGATCACTTAAATTAGGTTTTAACGCTTTTTTGTAGAATCGTAATTTCTTTTAAGACATGTTTCTTTTAGACGCTTAACGAAAAAATTATTTGAATGGTTGAATAACCGAAGACAAGTCCTATAAGCTACTGAGCTCTTCTGTATTTAAGGTAAGCCGAAAATTC
The DNA here is from genome assembly GCA_963693305.1 of Meandrina meandrites. Taxonomy (NCBI): domain Eukaryota; kingdom Metazoa; phylum Cnidaria; class Anthozoa; order Scleractinia; family Meandrinidae; genus Meandrina; species Meandrina meandrites. Next base: position 3,038,187 of record OY855915.1, read on the forward strand.
GTCAAGTACCAGTCTATTTTATGCCAATTAAAAAACTGATAAGAACTGTTAAGCGAATTCAAAGCGATAAAGTGGTTTTCAAATAAGGTGCAGGTTGATCGATAAAAATTAAATATATACACCTTATTCGAGCAATGAGTAAAATAATGAATAAAATAAAGTTTGGTTCGGCCATTTTGTGGCTCCACTTTAAGTCCATATTTTTGCCCTGTTCTACAATGTAATAACGTGGCATATTTTTCGCGTTCTTTTCCCCTAATATGGTAAAATGGCGCAACAGTGGAATAATAAAGGGGAATAATCTTATCTTGAAAATCATTTTAAAAGTGTAAAGAATTCGTCGAATTTAAAATATTTTTTCAGAGCAAGTTTAACTTTAAGCATAAAAAATTCCGAACACATGAAAAATTCCTTTAGTTGAGGAATTTCGGCGTTTCATGACGAGCTTTGCCCTCGAAAAAAATTTATGCAAATTAGGCTAAGGGTAGATTGAATCTACCCATGGCTTATTATTAACTGTAATAGAAGAACGTATTTCGCAAGATTAGCACCATCTACGTGTTGGCGGTAACACCTTTTCGAACAGCTTGATCAAAAATATTTTCCAGACGCTTTCTGGCAGTTTCTAATATTAACGGCTTCCCTGGAGAGAAAGAAAAACAAAAACAGATATTAGCTGGAGCACGAGATTGATTTTGGTGACTAACTAGCTAAGAAAAATTAACAACAAACATCGAAGCCTGAGATTCATGATTTATAACAGTTTAGCTGGCAGCTCATAAAAAGGTCTTACGTTAAAAACATGTATTAGCGCGAGGTTATCATATTCTGCTCATAGAAAACAACAGTTCAATAAAGAACTGACTACCCACGTAAGACAGAATAATTTAGCGCGGGGTTAATATTCCTGCTTACAGATAACAACAGTTCAATAAAGAACTGACTACCCAAGTAAGACAGAATAATTTAGTGCGAGGTTAATATTCTGCCTACAGATAACAACAGCTCCATAAAGAACTGACTACCCAAGTAGGACAGAATAATTTAGTGCGGGGTTAATGTTCTGCCTACAGATAACAACAGCTCAATAAAGAACTGACTACCCAAGCAGGACAGAATAGTTAAGCGCGAGGTTAATACTCTGCCCACAGATAACAACAGTTCAATCCAAGAAAAGCAAAATTTAAGTGTATAAGTAAGACACAATAATTTAGCGCGAGGTTAATACTCTGCCTACAGATAACAACAGTTCAATAAAGAACTGACTACCCAAGTAGGACAGAATAATTTAGTGCGGGGTTAATGTTC